>JAQMWT010000289.1:0-26767 GCA_029834535.1 Chrysophaeum taylorii
TGAGTCAGAAATACGGAAGTTGACTCGATTTTATACACATTGGGCACCTGGCTTCTTGCTTTCCGCGAATGCCGACGACGTGGCCCAGGTGTTATTACTCAAGTACTGTTCGTGCGGTTATTATTACTGTTTCTTAACATTGAAAATCCATCTTGTTTATGGATCAGAGTTCCATTGATGGCGACGCCTCAGTGGACCAGCCACGGCGTCTCTTCCGTAAAGAGCGGCGCGAGCGAGAGACACGCGCGGCCTGCGCGGCACCGCCCGAGCGAAGCTGAGAAGCAGCAAAAGCACCGCGACCTTGACGCGGACCAAAAACGACAGCGCGTGCTCGCGTGAAGCCGCAAGACAAGGAAAGGAGCGCGAGCGAGCGCGACAGCGTCGTGCTACCGCGCAGCCGCAACACAAGGAAAAGGAACACGACCAAGCGCGAGACAGACAGCGTTGTACGCACGAAGAAAATGGAGCGGGCGAGAGGGGTAAAGTAATAGGTAAAGTAAAGGAGAATCAAGTAAAATTAGGAGGAGGAGTTTTTAGGGCAATGCTGCTTCATTTCATTATTATTCGAACTTAAAACCGACAGGGCAAGGATTTAACCGAAATTTGCCAGTCTTATTATTATTATTATTATTATTAACAGTAAGATTTGATTTGATGCCGACATCATCATCAGGTGAAAAGTAGTGAGTTGTGATGCGGTGGTCGTCGTCGGGAGTGTGGTTGGTGGGCGTGTTGCGCGTGGCGGTCGCGTTTGTGTTGGTCCCGACGACGCGGGTTTCGCGCGTGGCGTTGCAGAGCATCGACGATGCGATCGATGACTTTAGCGATCAGGAGAAGAGGCATCAGAAGCTGTTGCTGAATAATTTTTGACCCAGCGGTCGCTCCAGACTTTGATATTTTACCAGAAGACGAACCGAGACCGCGTGACGGCGAACTGGCTGGAGCGGTTCGAGAACCACGAGGGTATTGCGCGGTTCCACGGAACCCACGGACTGCGGATCAGTTGGGAGGAGTACGTCGGTCGCATGATAACGTCCGACATAGAGCACATCGTCGTGTCGCTGAAGCGACGAGGGAACGGGATCGGGGGGTGGTCGCGGTCGAATCCGTACTTGCAGGAGCGGTATTTCAACTACACGGTGGACATATTTCCGCGGAACCTCGCGGAGCGCGTGCTGGACTTGCGGCGCGCGCTGGCGGTCGAGTGGCGGAAGGACTTGGAGGACGTGGCCGTGTTGCACTCGCGGCTCGTGAATGCGCGACGCGCCATCGCGCGCAACGGGACCGATCAGGACGCGCGGAGGCTCGCGATGCCCGTGCTCGAGGGCTACGACGCGGCGATCGGCGCGGGCGACTCGACCGCGTTTCGCGGCGGTAATTTTGATTTGCTCGATCGGCTCTCGGTGCAGCAGGCGATATTGCGGACCTTGAGGCAGCTCGACGGCCACAAGACCCCCAGGCGGCCTATACGCGGTCCTACCTCGAAACATTTTATAGCGAGCACGGCTCGCCGTTCGACGGCGACGCGCCCTACCACGTCGCTCAGGATTTTTTGGTCAAGATTGCCGACCAGCCCCCGCGCGTCCGCTCCGAGGACGGGGCCACGCTTCTCCTGGACCCCATGGGAATCGTCGAGCGCATCATGACCGAGCAGGCAAAGCTCGTCGCCTTGTGGCGCTCGTTGCTTTTGGACGTTCCGGACGACAACGCGCGCCTCCGCCGCCAAGCCCTCGAAGCCACCTTTCTCTAGGAACGAACAACGTGCCGACCATCCCGCGAATTTCATTTCTCGGCGGCGGCGGTTTCGGTCTCCGTTCGTCTTGTTGTTGTTCATTTATTCCCGCGAAGAAAAGAAGTGAAACGAGATTCGCGTACTAAAAAGCAGCGGCGTCCGGATCATCTTAATCCGAATCCATCCCATCCTCCGGGTAGGTAGGTAGGGGTAGGTAGGTAGGTAGGTAGGTAGGTGAGGTAGGTAGGACACAAAAAAAAATCAGTTATTCGCCGGAAATGGCGCGGAGAGGGTCGTCCTGGAGAATGGTCTTGACGACCTTGACGATGGCCTTGGCTTCGTCCGAAAAGCCAAAGGTCGCGGGGGGTCGCTGGAAGAGCTCCGCCAGCGCGGCGGCGAGCTTGAGGCGGAGGTCGCGGAGGAGGACGGCCGTTTGCGCGGGCATATCGTGGAGGTGGATCCAGCCCGCGATGGTGGCCCGGCGTTTGGCGTGGTGGACGACGACGTCCCCCGGGTAGACGAGGAGGAGGGCGCGCGGGGTCGCGAGGGCGCAGCCGGAAACGAGGAGTCTCGAGCGCTTGGCTTCCCAGCGGCGGGCAAAAAAAGCATAAAATAGATCGTCCTCCTTTAGAAGAAGGGCTGGCGGCTCGAGGAAGCTCGAGGCGTCGAGGCGCGCCTTCTCCAGGCGAACCTTTTTCGAGGGGGCGTCCTCCGAGACGGAGGTGTTGTTGCTCGAGACGACGAGGAGTTTGCGCGGAACGTCAAAGGCGCCGTCCGAGCGCCGGCGGCGCGCGAGGTTCGGCGCGAGGGCACCGACGAGGACGGCGGCGACGAGGTTCGCGTCGGGGTCGCGGCGGTCGCAGACGAGGCCGGCCCGGGCGAGGAGCGAGACGAAGTGTTCGCGCGCGTCGAGCGCGTCGCGGAGCGCGGGCTCGCGGAGGCCAAAGCGGGCGACGGCGCGGGCGTCGCGGCGGTAGGCGTCGAGGGCGCGACCGGAAGCGACGAGGTCTGCTCCCGGGGGCGAGGTGCTCGCGGCGCGCGCGGCGCTGCGGCGGCGTCGGGGCGTCGACAAAGACGGCGTCGGGTCGGCCCGAGGCAGAGGCGGCGGCGGCGATCGAGGCGACGGCGTCGACGCACCCGAAGACGGCCGAGAGCACGAGCATTTTGGCGAGGCGCGGGTGGACCGGGAGGCGCGCGAGGTGGGCCCCGAGGGGCGTGAGATGGAGGGAGGCGTCGTCGTCGCCATTATTCAGCACGGCGCCCTCGAGCGCGCCGAGGGAGGCGAGGTCGGCGAGGGCCGCGCGCACGGCGTGCGACGGCGGCGGCTCGGGACACTCGCCGAGCCAGGCGGACGCCGAGCCAAACTTATTCCCGCCGTCCACGGCTTTGAGCGTCAGGAGGAGTTCGTCGAGCGGCACGCGCTGGAGCTCGGGCATCGCGTGCTCGGGCATATTTTTGTCGTAAAAGGCGCGAGAGTAGAGGCGCACGCAGACGCCCGGCCGGACGCGGCCGGCTCGGCCGGCGCGTTGGCGCGCCGACGCGCGAGAGCACCACGCGACTGCGAGCGTCGAGCACGCGATCCCCGCGGTGTCGCGGTGCTGGACCTCCTTGACGCGGCCGGCGTCGATCACGCACGAAACGTCGGGCAGCGTCACCGAGGACTCGGCGACGTTCGTCGAGAGGACGACCTTCCAGGAGCCCGGCTTGGCGGGCTCGAAGGCGCGCCGCTGATCCTCCTTGGCGGCCGTCGCGTGCAGCGGCACGACAGGACTCCCGCACCCGCGAAGCCTGTCGGCCGCGCGGCGGATTTCGCCGACGCCCGGCAGAAAGACGAGGACCGCGCCCGACTCGGGCCTCCCGCCGGCGCCGTCGGCGAAGCGGCCGGCGAACACCGCCTCGACGGCCGCCGCGACCAAATCGTAGTCGAGCCGCTCGGGCTCGTCCTCCGGCGCGTCGCGCTTCGTCGCGTCGAGGTCCTCGAGATAGTAGTCGGCCACGGGAAAGGCGCGCCCGGGCACCCTCACGACGGGCGTCGTAGTAGTAGTAGTAGTAGTAGTCTTTTTCGATTTCTCGAGGAGGTACCCCCGGAAGAGCGCCGCGTCGACGGTCGCCGACATGAGGACGAGCCTCGTCCTCGCGCCGGCGGCGACGCGCCGCCGCAGCGCCGCGAGCACGAGGTCTGACTCGGCCGCTCGTTCGTGGATCTCGTCGAGAACGACGTGGGTCGCGCCCGAGAAAAAGTCGTCGTCGAGCCCGCGCAGCAGCACGCCCGTCGTGCAGAACAGGAGCTTGGTGCGTCGCGAGACGCGCCGCTCGTGCCGCATCTGGAGCCCGACGAGGCCGCCGAGGGGCTCGTCGATCTCCTCGGCGACGCGCCGCGCGACCGAGGCTGCCGCGACCCGCCGCGGCTGCGTGACGACGATGCGGCACGCCCGCGCCCGCTCGCCGCCCTCCGAGAGCGCCTCGTCCAGCAAAAACTGCGGCAGCTGCGTCGTTTTTCCCGAGCCCGTCTCGCCGCACACGACCACGCCCTGCGACTCGCCGCACGCTCGCAAAAACTCCTCGCGCGCGCCCGCGGCCGGCAGCTTGGCGCGCGAAGAGGCGTGCTTGCGATACTGCGAGGATCGCCTTTTGTGCTCGAGCCACTCGCGCCGCAGCGCGTCGCCTTCCCGCCGGCGGGCCTCGCCGCCGCCGCCGCCGGAACCTCGCCGCAACGCCACGTCGTCCGTGGTCTCGCCGCGCGGCGCCTCCTCCGTCGTCGTCCTCGAGGCCGCCGCCTCCTCGACGCCCGTCTTTTCCACCTCGTCGTCGTCGTCTGGGTCGTGGTTCGCGCGGTCGTCGTCGTCGACGAGATCTTCCCAGCTGTCGAGCGGAGCCTCTTCTTTCCGCGAGGCGGCCTCTCGCGGCTCGTCGTCGTCGTCGTCGGCGAATAGGTCGAGGAGGCGTGCCACGAGGGCATCGCAGCGGCGATCGAAGTCCGCGTCTTTGCGTCTGCGCGCCGCCTGCGCCTCGGCCTCCTTGCGGCGGCGCTCCTCTTCGAGGCGCGCGAGCCACCAGTCGCGGAACGGCGGCGGGAGGACGCGGTAGACGGGAAGCTCGGGCGCGAGGTCGAAGAGGGCCATGGTCGCCGCCATGTCGCGCGCGGCCCCCGAGGCGCCCCCCTGGCAGGCCTTGGACCCCGCCCAACTCTCGAGGCCCGACGCGTCCCCCGTCGTCTCGACCGTGGGGGGACCCAGCGGCCTCTTGGGCGTCCCGCGCCCCTTTTTTTTTCCCGTCGACGCGACCCAGACCCGGCACCGCGTGGCCGTCTTCGAGGCCGCCTCGTAGCTCGGCCGCGGGTTCCCGCGCTCGCGGCACCACTGCTCGAGCTTCTGCCGCGGCGTCGCGCCCGACCACGACATCTTGGCCGCGCGCACGACCGGGTGCATCGCGCGGTACGAGGCGAGGACCTCTTCGTCGACGTCCTCGCGCTCGAGCAGCGATGTGTCCCACTCGTCGTCCGAGGAATTCTCTTCGGGTCCCGCAGCCTCCTCGGCGGGGCGCGCGGCGGCGGCCGAAACTTTTTCGTTGTTTGAAGGCGACGACGGCGACGACGACTCGACGACGTCGGGGCGCGCCGCCGCGTCATCCTCGTCCTGGATGCGGCGCACGAGAGTCGCGATCTCGCGTCCGAGCGCTTCGACGGCATCCTTGCCTTTGCCAGATGCGCGCGCCTTGTTGAGCGCCGTCCGGTGCTCGCGGCGCTTGGCGTCGAGCTCCTCGCGCGATTCCTCCTCCTCCTCCTCGACCTCCGCGTCGCCGAGCTCTTCGTCCTCCGCGAGCCGCTCGCAGTACCGCAGCGCGAAGGCCTTGTAGGTGTCGTCCTCCTCCTCCTCCTCCTCCTCCTCGTCCTGGTGGTAGTCTAGGGGGCCTCGACGGCGACCGGGCTGGGCTTCTTCGCGACGACGACCTGGATCGCGTCGGCCGAGGCGGGCTTGGCCGCCGTCGCCTCGACGATATCCTCGCGGAGCACCGGCGGGAGTTCGTCGGCCGAGAGTCGCGCGCAGAGCCAGTCGAGCGCGGCGGCGCTGAGCCCCGGCTTGACGCCGTTGCGACTGACGGCGGCTGCGAGCCCGCGAAGGAGTGTCCGCTCGTCGAAGCCCAGGGCCCTCAACTCGTCCGCCGCCGAGAAGAGGGCTCGCCGGCTGCTCTTCTCCGCCAGCGTCGCGGCGATTCGACGCCGCGACCCCGATGCCTCCCCGACGGCGAGGAGCTCGCGAATCGCTTCGCAGGCCATCTCGTCTGGTCGTACCGGGACGAGCACCAGGGACGAGGGGCTAAGTCTTGTTGTTGTAATAACGGACGCGAATCGGCGAGCACATGTCATCATCATTTCCCTTTGACCAAGACGACGCGCGGCGGGCGCAGGTGCTGCGGCAGGTCGAGTACTACTTTTGCGACGAGAACTTGCCGTACGACCAGTTCTTGCTGCGGCACGCCGACCCGAGCGGCGCGATCGAGTCCTCGGTTCTCGCCAACTCGAACAGGATCGTCGAGTACTTGCCGTCTATGAGCCCTACGGAGCGCGCCAAGGTGGTGTTCGACGTCGGAGCCAGATCGGACTCGATCCAACAGGTCGGGGACTCAAAGCTGAGCCGGCGACGGCCGCTTCCGCTCGACGATCCCGCGGCGTCGCGCAGCGTCTACGCGCGCTTCTCCAAGGCCTCGATCCACGAATCGCGGACGTTCACCATTCCTCACCGCAAGCTCCGCGAGCACCGCGAGACTCGCGACTTTACGGGAGAGGTCATCTTTGAGTTCGAGACCCGGGCCGCGAGCGACGCTTTTCTCAATAACGAACCCGACCAGATCGAGGGTTTGGTCGTCGAGGAACTCGTGCCGTGCACCGATTTTTATGCGCGACGGGATGCCGATACGAGGGCTAAGAAGCGGAAACGCTCGCACGGCACGACGCTTTTAGCCTTCGAGAATGCGCGCAAAGGCCTCGACCGCGAAACCCTCCGCGACATATGCGGCCCCGACGTCGCCTTCGTCACCTACGACCGCGGCGACGCGAACGGCCACGTCCGCTTCGCGACGGCTCAAGCCGCTGCGGCCGCTCTCGCGAGGCTTCGCGATAACGACGACAACGGACCCGAGACCTGGTCCAAGCTCGACGCGGAGCAAGAGGAAGCGTACTGGGAACGCGTCAACCAGCGGCGCTTGGCTTTCAAAAAAAACAAGAACTCGGCGGCGGCGGCGGCGGCGGCGGCTTCTTTCGAGGCGCCTTCCTCCTCCGGTCCTCCTCCTCGTCGTCAGCGCGAGTACCCGCGCGACTATCATCCGATGGGTGCGCCGCGGGGCGGTCGTCGCGGCGTCGGCCGGGGGCGTCTGGGGGGGGGGGCTTCCTTCGATCGTCCGTCGAGGCGGGGCAGGGGAATTACGCCCTAACTTTTGATGATTCTCTTACTACCACGACTGACTGCACGGACCGTCGTTGAGCTTCAAGTAAGTTGTTTACGTAGGAGGAGCATCTTTTAACGCGGAGAAAAAAATGGCAGCCGCCGCCGCCGCCGCCGCCGCCCGGGCGGAGATCGAGGAGATCTTGTCGAGCGACCCCGAGGCAGAGGAAATCCGCGAGCAACTGTCTGGGTGGAGCTCGCCCGAGCTGCTTCTGAGGGCCATCTACGAGCAGGCCGCGGCGCTGGGCATCGAGGAGTTGAAGGGGTTCGCGTGGATCGCGGCGAGGAGCCTCGTCGCTCCGCTGCCCGAGGGCTGGGTCCAGTACAAGGACGAAGAGGAGAGGCTCTACTACTACCACGAGCCTACCGGCAACAGCCGCTGGGAGCATCCGCGAGACGACGAATACCGCGCCGCGTACTACTCGCGGCGGCACCACGACGACCGCCACCACCACGACCACCAGCGCGTCGAGGGCGACCTGCTCGGAGCCCTCGAGGCGGCCCTCGACGACGAGGAGCGGCGGCGCGAGGTTCTGGGGGTGCTGGAGGCGAGGGGACTCTTTTCGTCGCACGACGCGCGGCTCAGGAGGAGCAGCGAGCGCGCGGACCGCGGCGAACGCGAGGCGGTCGAGTGGCGCGAACGGTGTCGCCAAGGCGAGCGGCGCGCAAAGGCAGCCGAGGCCGCGGCGGCGCAGAAACTCGAGTGCGCGTTGGCCGCGGGCGAGAGCCTGCAGCGGGAATGCGACGCGGTCGTGGCGCGGCTCGAGGCGGCGACGCGCGACCGCGACAGGCTGCGCGCGGCGCTCGGCGAGACATCGGAGACGGCGCGGCGCGACCAGGCCGATCTCGAGGAGGCGGTCGCTCGCTCGCGGCGCGTCGCCGAGGAGCGCACGATATTGCTCGAGCGCGACCTCGAGGCGGCGCGCCTCGCCGAGCAGGAGGCGCGGCGGGCGCTCGAGCGCGAGCGCGTCTCGAGCGAGGCTTTCGTTTCCGAGGCCGCAGCGCTGCGCGAGGAGGCCGAGAGCCGCGCCGCGCAACTCGAGGCCGAGCTCGACGACGCACAGAAATCTCGGGCGGCGGCGGCGAGCGAGCGCGCCGAAACTAAGGCGAGGATGGTGGCCGAGGCGGGACGCGCGGCGATGAAGGCCGACGCGGAGCTTTCTCGGCTCGGTATCGAGGTCGACGAAGCGCGGCATCGCGCCGCCGAGCTCGAAGAAGCGCTCGGCGCGACCAGGGTGGCGGCCAAGGCGAGTCGAGACGACTTGTTCGAAGCGCGAACGGCATTGACTCGCGCCGAGGCCGAGACGAAGCGCCTCGCGAGCGAGCTCGAGAGAACGCGTTTAAACGAATCCGAGCGCGAGACGGAAGCCAAGAAGCTCGAGAAGGAGCTCGAGGAAGTGCGACGGTCGTGCGAGGCATCCCGCGGCGAGCTGGCGGCGGCCGCGCGCGCGACGACGACCAGAGCCAAGGCCGAGCAGACGAGGCTCGGCGACGATCTCGCGGAAGCCCGGCGGCGCGCCGACCGCGCGGAAACGCGCGTCGCAAACCTCGAAGACCAGCTCGAGCACGCGCGGCGGTCGCAGGCGTCGGCGACGAAACGCGCCAAGGACGACGCCCGGGTCGAGATCGACGCGGCAGTCTCGCGCGCCGAGATGCTCCAAGCCGCCAAGAACGAGGTCGAGCGCCGGGCCGCGGGACTCGAGGAAGTCGTCGCGGCCGAACGCGAGGAGCGGAGTCGACTCGACGCGACCGGTCGACTCGAGCTCGAGGCAGCCCAAAGACGCGCGAAAAGTCTCGAGGAAGTCGTCGCGGCCGAACGCGAGGAGCGGAGTCGACTGAACGCCGACCTCGACGCGGCGGAGCGCCGGCGTAGCGAGGCAAACGAGGCACGACGTCGCCTCGAGGCAAGCGTCGCGACCCTCGAGGCAACGCTGGACCAAACGACGAGCGAGCGCGACGCGGCGCTGGCGCTGGACGAGGAGCTCTCGACGTTGCGCGAGAGATCCAAGGCCCGCGAGGAGTACGCCGAGGTCTTGGAAGCCGAGCTCGCCGCGGCGAACGCGAGGCTCGACGGCAAACGGGCTGAAATCGATCGATTGGTAGCGAGACAAGGTGGCGCCGAAGAGGAACTGCTGGCGGCGGCGCGAGCGAGAGTCGTCGGAGAGTACGAGGCGTTGTACAGAGCCGAGCGCAAGCGGCGGCGAAGAATACACGACAAGCTCATGGCGCTCCAAGGCAACATCCGAGTCGCGTGCCGGTGCCGCCCCCCGCTCCCGAGCGAGACGTCGAGCGAGATCGCCGTCGAGTACCCCGACGACAACGACGACGCCGCCATGGTCGCCGTCCGAAACGAGAACGGCACGTTTCTGCGGTTCGAGTTCGACGCCGTGCTCAAGCCCGGGAGTAGCCAGGGCGAGGTCTACGAGGTGGTGGCACCTTTCATTCAGTCGGCGCTCGACGGGTACGCGGTGACAATATTCACCTACGGCCAGACGGGCAGCGGCAAGAGCCACACGATGCTCGGCCCGGACGACGACCGCGGCGTCTACTTTCGGTCCGTCGCCGACGTCTTCGCCAACAACAGCTGCGCCGAAATTCGCCTCTCGATACTCGAAATATACAACGAGACGTTGCGCGACCTCCTCGGGGACAAGGCAAAAAAACTCGAGATCCGCCAGAATTCCTCCAAAAAAATCGTCGTGCCCGGTCTCGAAGAGCGCGCGGTCGAGTCGGTCGAAGACGTCGAGGAGCTCGTGGCTCGAGGCACGGCCCACCGCGCCGTCGCGGGACACGAGATGAACGCTCACTCTTCCCGCTCCCATCTCATCATCACCCTCCACCTCGACAGCCGCGTCTCGCCGAACCTCAACACGAAACTTCACCTCATCGATCTCGCCGGTTCCGAGCGCCTATCCAAGACGAAGGCCGCCGGCAGCCGCCTCAGAGAAGCCCAGAACATCAACAAGTCGCTCAGCGCCCTCGGCGACGTCATTCAAAGCCTCGGCACCGGCCCCAACAAGCACGTGCCCTACAGGAATTCCAAGCTCACGTTCTTTCTCCAGGACGCGCTCGGCGCCGCCAACGCCAAGGTCCTCGTGCTCGTTAACGTCGCGCCCGCCCAAGTCCACTCCTCGGAAACCATTTGTTCTCTCACCTTCGCCTCGCGTTGCCGCGACGTGCCCCTCAACACCACGACGACGTCCCGAGTGCCCGCCGTCTCGCCTTGGAGTTCTTCCGCCGGAGGTGGAGACGCGCGCCACCACCACCACCACCACCCCGAGCTCCTCAAGGCGCACAAGACCATTCGGGCGCTCCAGGCACGGCTTGCTGACCAGGCCCGAGGTTTCACCACGCCGCTTCCACCCGAACCACCACCACCACCACCTCATTATTGAGTGAGATGGTTCACTGTCACTACATAAGAAGCTGCAAAGATCAATCCTCATGATCCATCAGCAAGACCAGCACCAGCAGCGGCAGCACTCTCGGGAAATCGGTCTTCCGGCGGCATGTGGCGGCGAATCGTCCCGAGGACGGCGTCGGCAAACTCTTTGCTCTCGGCCTCATCCCTGAAGTAAACCCGCTCGTTCATTGGCGGCAGGTCGGGCTCGTTGGCCATTTCGGCCTCGAAATCATCAAGCAGTTTCTCCACGATGGCGACCTCGCCCATCCCGGTCGGCAGAACCACATCGTCGACTCCCGTCATCCTGAGAACCTCCTTCAACCGTGCGGTCATTTCCTCGCAGTATCCCGAGCTTACCAACTCTTCGCCGTAAAAGAGCTCTGCGAGCGACGACGCCGTCTCCGGAAAGACCCTGTTCTGTTGCGGCGAGCGTTCTTGTTGCCGAGCCGTCGGGTCCGGAGGATCCACATACCGCCGCAGGTAAGGGGGCGGCCACTCGAGCGGCGGGGTTCGTCCCGTTTGTTGGAACGATTGCCGGGGTTGTGGTCGCGGAGCGTTTGGCGGCTGCGCGCGCGGTCGCGTCGACGACGACCTTGGTGCTGGCGGCTGTGCCGCGAACGTGCGCGGCGGCGGTTGCGCCGGCCACTGGCTCGGTGCTGGGGGCTGCGCGAGCGTCCGCGGTGCCGGTTGCGTCGGGCTCGGCGCCGCGAGCGTCCGCGGTGTATTTTTTTCGGCGCTGCTCGTTGGCGCTCGCTCGAACGTTGCCGGCACGGACGGGCGTTGCAGCTCTGGCTGGCGTGTGTCGCCGTATGACTGGGCATCAGATTGAAGCTCGGGAAGCCGCTTTGGCACGAACTTTTCGCGGCCGCATTCCAGGCACAAAGCCTCGAAGATGTCCGAGCTCCCGCAGAAGCAAGGGGTACCTCGGTGCGTCGGGCGCGAGGCTACCGAGCGGCCTTTCCTCACAGCCAGAGCATTCTCAAACATTTCGAGCGCGAGCTCGTACGCCTCGGGCTCTCTCTCGATCTCGCGCTTGCAGGAATCGCGCGCGGCGTCGAGGTCGAGCGTCGCGGCCGCGGCCTTGACGATGTCGGCCCAAGTCGTGGGTACCTCGACTCCGCACCCCAGCTCGCACCACCGCTCAATCCACGCCGCCGGTAAAGGTTCGACCACCCGTGAACTAGTAGTCGTCGTCGTCGTCGTCGTCACTGCCGCGACGGCCGGCTCTGCTGCTGGAGCTCGCGCGCGTCCCCAGTTTGGCGGCGCCGGAGTATCGGGGGGAAGTGCGACCAAGACGTTCTCGACGAGTATCTGCGCGAAAAAAGTGACCGAAATGCTCAAAACATGCTCACGTTGAGCGACCTGCTGGTCCGTGTCGCAACGACGACAGTGTTGTTCAGGATGAGCACGGTACCCGGCCGCACGTCGGCGACGAATTCTGAAGACAAGAGACCCTTGTGTATGTGTGCCGTCATCCGCCCCGTGCGATCCATCACGGTCGCGATACCGTCCGCGTCCATATTCTTGTGGCCCAAAGAGTCCACAACGACTACCATCAGCGGCAGCCGCGCCCCCGACGCGACCTTGGACGCAGACGAGAGGTCGCTCATCCCCCGCTGCCCCTCGACCCCATGCAACAAGTCCAGCGACTCCATCGCAACCCGCCATGGCACCTTATCGAAGTACATTCTGATCTGATCTGATCTGATCGGATCTGATCTGATCAGCGGGGTTCCTTTTGTTCGACGGTTCAACCCGACGTCGTCGTCGATGGAGTTGTTTATCAGGCGCCGAGGTTGCAGGACCTGGTGTTCGCGAGTCTCGATAAATCCTTACCTCTCTTTGGTCGTCCGTCAGTCACCCTTATTATTAGTGTTTTTAAAACCCTTGCTGCCTGCTGCGTCCATCACCAGTCGGACTCGTATAACCCGCGGGCGGGACCCCTCGTCTCTTGGCCCCGCGGCTCGGCGATGACCCTGATAAGGCCCCGGGCCACATCTGTTTTCCAGGTACCCCCCGCTGGGTACTCGTGTCTCTTACCTCCCCAGACATTCACACCTACCCCTCAAATCCGATCCGCGCTGTCTCACTGCCCCTTTTTAGCAGTCGCTTTGCAAAAAAGCGGTTTTTAAGTCCCTTACCTAACCGGCGCAGGGTTGAAAAAACAAACAAAACCGCCAGCGAGAAACACCTTGGTACCTAGGTAGGTGCGTCGGGTGCAAGCCGTCGATTCCAGTGGGAGACGCGGAATTCTCAATTCCGCACACCTCCTTGCTTTTCGTCGTGGCATATTGGCGATGTGTTGACCATTTATCTGGGCTACGAGAGGAGTCGGCCATTGGATAGAGGATGTGCGCCAAGCAAAAGGAGGGGGGGGGTGGGGGCAGATTAACAAGAACGATATAGGAGAGGACGCTTTTGTCTACCAAAACAACACGCATGCATAGACAGAATTCGCGGGAGTAAGCGGCGGCAAAGGCGCTAACGCACGCGCCGCAGTCCAAAAATGAGAGAGGCGAACTCGGGTCCTGTTTTAACAGCCGGCGGCATGGTCGGCGAAGACGAGGCGCTCGATTTGGAGGCAGTCTTCGTAGCGGCCATGGGTTCCAATGATTTCGATGAGGTCTCGGCGGTTGACGATCGTGCCTCGGTCGTACGCCGAGCGGAAGACTTCGCAGATGGCAAAGAAAGCGTCGTCGCCAAGTTTAGCTCGAAGGTGGGCGGCGTCGCGAGAATCAAGTGCACTGCTACGACGTGGGCAAATTATCTCCTCATCGAGAGAGTTCCTATCCAAAATGGGCTTTGGGATGTCGTCAAAGCTTTCGTAGCTTCGTCGCCGCTGTGGGGAAATGAGGCTGTGATTCTTGTTTTTGCTGCTACTCCTCCTCGTGTCGCACGGAGCGGCGGCGTCATCAAAACCGGTGTCGCTGCCGAACGAGCATGGTCGGGAGGTTGTTTTCGTCATCGGGGTGCGTCGCTGCGCCAAGCGAAGGGCCGACATCGTCTTTGTACCGTGGACTGGCGGCTTTTGGTTGGTGCTTCTGGCCCGAGGGGACGAGACGTCGCTCTCACCACGGCGCGAGCAGCGGTTGCAAGGAAACTGCTCGTTGTAAGTCGAATGGTCTGTTGCTCCGCTGTCGTCTGGTCGCTCCTGCTTCAGCCTGCGCTTGGCTGCAGACTCAGCGCGCTTGGCTGACCGCGCAAAAAGCGGCGTCCTTGATGGCGACCTCGAAGCTGTCGCGGGTTGCTGGGCCGGCAACGCGGGCTTGTCTTTTTTTTTGATGCCGAGACGAGAGGGCCATGGGATGAGCTTGGGTTCCTTGCCCGACGACGGTCGGCGGTCGGCGGTGCTGTATCCTGCGTTCGCCGCAGGCTGCATGAGACTCGAGGACGTACGGGCGCGGTGCCTTTCGAGCCACTTTTTGCTCGAGGTCGTGGAGGCTCGCGCCATCAAGAAGCCCGACGTGTCCGAAGCCCTAGGCGGTGTCGTTGTCCCACTCACCGAGTCGTAGCTTTTCTTCTCGGGCCTGCGCTCCTTGGAAGAAGAGGAGCAGCAAGGTGGCGGCGTGCGCGCCGTAAAGCGCACCGGGGTCGTTGTCCCGCCGGGTGATGGTGGCGCCGCTAAGCGCACAGGTGTCACGGGACCGCCAGGCGGCGGTGGCGCCGAAGGTCGCACAGGAGTCGCGGGCCCGCCGCGAGGCGGCGGACTTGGGAGACTCGCACGTGGTTTGTCTAGTCGGTGATCCTCTCGGGTCGACGTGATGTGCACTTTGATATCGGCGTCGTCATCGTCGCTGTCGAAATAGGTCTCGAAGTCGTCCGGGTAGGCGTCTTCGTCGTCGTCGGGCTTTGCGGTGGCGTCCGAAACGACATCGAGCGTCGAGCAGATGCGGAGTGTCTCGGCGAGCACGTCCTTGATATTAGGCCGCATGCTAGCGTCCTTAACGAGGATTTTGGAGATGAGGGCCTTGAGGCCGGCATGCCGATTGCTGATAGGGATCGGGTCGATATCAGCTTTGACTACGCAGTACACCACTCCCAGCAAATTCGAAGCGTCGAACGGTCTCTTGAGCGCGCAAAGCTCGTACAGCACGCACCCGAGCGCCCAGACATCCGACGAATATGAGTACGGCCGATTCTCGCATAGCTCCGGACTGAGGTACTGCGGGGTACCCACCACGCTGTCGGCCTCGGCCATCGTCGATTCCAATATCTTTGCCTGCGAGGACCATACCTCAAGTAAAATGGGTGAGAACGTGACGCGTACGATGCCGAGGTCGCCCAACATGGCGTCGTTGTTGTTAGTCAGAAAGACATTGCCTGTGCAGACGCGCGTGATGAGCCCGCCCCATCGATAAAGCAATGCGCACTTGACTTTAGATCGCGGTGGAGTACGCGACTGTGGGCAACATGAGGTTCCTGTATTCGAACAATGCGACATCTCACCGCGAGTGCATGTACTTGAGCGCGTCGGCCATTTGCGCGAACCAACGCAGAATCTCGCGATCGGGAAAAATACGACCAGCATCTCGCGTCGTGGCGATGCGGCGCGAAAAATCGCCACGCTCGCACCACTCCATCACCAGGACCAGCGCGCTGGCCTGAGGGATTCATCAGCTGCGCGATTCAAATAGTCCGGACCTCTTCGTAGCTGTCGACGTATTTCACTATGTGAGGATGATTGAGCGTGCGCAGCAGGCCACACTCGCGATGCGCTGCCGCGCGCTCCCGTTCGCGCATCGTGACCATGTCCACCTGCTCGGCACGTGACAGCCACAACGACGAGCTCGCGCACCCGTTTGGCCACACGCACCGTGCCGTCCTCGCCGCGGACCTAAGACGGCGGTTTATGAAGTCGCCCCCCGAGCTATGACACCTACCAGGTGAACCGTTCCTTGGGCACCTCTTCCAATCAACCGAATCTCTGTCCATCTGGAGCGCGTCGTCGCACTCGTCATAGTTCTAAATCGGAACGCCGCAGAAAATAAACGCCACGAGAGCTCTCTCTGTACACAGCGGCTGAAAGCGCACGTCGCAGGAGCAGGCAGTCACAGCGTGTACCCCTGGTGTGACAGATGCTCGGCCATCATTCCATTTTTCGGTAGCACTTGTAGCAAGGCTTGTATACTAGTGGGGGAATGTCCCTATTTTTTTGTATTTGTACACGCATATTCGACCATAAACGCTGCGGGCTTTTTGAGGGGACATTCGGTCGATTTGGACCGGAGTTTCGTTCGGGGCTCCGAGGAGATCCTCTTGGGCAGTCCGCGAAGGTACGAGTGACTCCGGGCGAGCCCGTATGACGTACGTGCACTATGCCTGAACTTGGCGACCGTAGATGACGTACGGGAGGACGCTCGCCAAGGCGCCCCAGAAATGCGACATCGCCTTCAACTCGTGGCACGACCTCGCACAAGACCGCGCGCAGTGGCGGCCCGCCATCAACTCGTACTCGTTCCTCGCACCCTCTACCCCAACTGTGTGATTTTCCTCTGTGATCCTGGACCGGCTCCTGCCGGTCCAGCCTGGCTCCCATGCTCGGGAGAGGTCTGAAGTTGGACACGTCATACTTACTAACTATCGAACTAATTTCGGCGCCCTACGTGCCGCTAGCGGGCAGAAGCGACTCAAGTCGGACCGCAGAGCGGCCCCGAGACGCGAGGGGACTGTTACTTGTCCTCTCGCCACGCTTTTCGAATGCCGAAGTCATCACCAGAGTCATGCATATAGCTAGGCAGCGACGTTCTCCTCCAGAGTCAGTGCGGATAGAATTGACGCGTCGATCGCGCGATGGAAGGAGTATTTGCGCTTGAGACGCGCAGCCTCTCTTTGTCGCTCGATTTTGGCGTGTTCGAACTCGGCGGTGCCCACGTCCTCGGAGCGGTAGACGAATTTCTACTCGCGGCCGACGTGAGAGAACCGCATGTGCCGGAGAGGCGGAAGGTTTTTGGGGCCAATCCTGTCGAAGACGCGCTCACGTTCTCGGCGCGCCATCTCACTTTCTGACGTCCTCGACCTGAAGAAGAAAATTGTCCGAGTCCCAGAAGCCTAGGTGCTGCTTGCCAATCTTGAGCGTCTGGAGAGCCAGAGACTGGAACCACTCGACGCCGCCGCGCTCAGATAGGAAGACCTTTACAAAGGGCGCTTGATTGTCGGATCGATCGTGAGGTCGACATCGTTGTCGCCGTCATCGTTGTAGACGTCGGGATCTGGCACGTTGGTCGCTACTTGGCGAAGCTTGTCATGTTTGTCACCTGAGTTGTAAAACCGGTGGAGCCACGCGTTTCGTTCGTGGAGGCCGTCAACAGTTGCAGGAGTGTCCAGAACCACTTCCAGTACATGAACAGCCGACCTGTAATCGCGCTCTTCGGCAATTCGGCAACCAAGCGCTGCGTGGAAAATCAAGAAACACCGCAAACCCTTACCCGTTGATTTTACTCCCTAACCCCGTCTATCTAAGCCGCTTTGATCAGCGCTCTAACCTTTGAGTTTAATCCTAAACCCTTTAATTTTATCCTTTACCCTTCAATTTTACTCCTAACCACTGAACTCACCGCGTGCTTCACGAACTCGTTCTTACACATTCTTGGGAGGGTTTTGGGTTAAAATTGATATCGGACGTCAAAGAGAGGTCGAGGGCGCGTGGATCGGCGTCTCCGCATTCGGCAATAGAGACGCTGAGCATACTCTACAGACAAAACTAGTTTTTAGTCGTAATCTAGATACGTGCTTTCGACGCATCCTGCTAAGGCCGGGTCGCCGATCGAAGCGACTTTAACCCTCCTTGCTGGCCGAACAACGAACTTAACACTAAACCCTCTCAAAAATCTGCGCTATGTTGTTGCAGTTTATGGTCGAATCTGCTTGTATGTTACCCACTATAATATAAGTACTTTTGCCTCGTGACCAGTGGCGCCCACGCGCCACGAGCGAGGTCGTCGAAACGCCGAAAAAAACACCCCTCATAGTCCCCCCGTACGGCCAAGAGCAGCTGGCACTTCGCGCTGGATGAGTCTTGACGAGCTAAGGCTCAACAACAGGGATCCAACCACACCGAAAGTTACTCGGCATGTGGGAAGCTCGGCAGCAATCTAATCGCCGGTAAATCTGAAGAGTCGTGTCAGAGACCCTGCGGTGGCGGGTTTCGCCCGCCTAATCCTCGCGCTAGTGTGTGCTCTCGGGTTCAAGTCAGCCTCTCGAGAGACTCGCAGTTGGGGATTATGTCTGGTTTCTTTATGCAGGTGGGTGGGTAGCTCGGTACACCATGGGTACGCGAGTATACGACGTACGCGGGATTATAACTAAGAGGGTAAGAAAATGGATGAGCGCGCAGAGGAAGAGACGGTGGCGGGTTCTAGTGTGAACCCGCTGCAGGAAATAACGCGAGCCGTTGCAGTGTCCTTAGCTTGGATCAAGGTTGTGCAGGAGCATGACCGGCGTTCAGACGTTGGGCATGGTCTTGCGCGGCGTCCTTAGCCCAAGTCGCGAGCTCAATTACGGTATGCACAGCGAGTTGGTGAAGTCGGAAGGATAGAGACACGCATCGTCGCCGGGGCCAACTTCGTCCCCCGACTCGTAATGCAAGGCACCGTAACATTGTCAGGAGGCGTTGAAATAATAAGCAAGAGTTACATCGCTGAGTGGCACATAGTATCCTAAAACCTCACTCATTGTGAGTCACTTAACGGCTTGTGCCGCGGCTATCTCACCGGCTCGTGCAGCGGCTCGATGTCGAACGTCTGCTGCTGCGTACGTCGAAAAACGTAGTTCCGGATATGTATGACCTCGTTTCGTCTTGGTTCGACCTTGCTCAACCCAGGAAGGCCCGGAGTGACCTGCCTTGCGCGCGCGCCAGGATTGCAGATTTGCATGTGTGTCTGTGACGCATATCCGCCCCGGGTTGCACTACAACTACAAAAAAAGACGCGGCCACGCCCCGGTCGAAGAAATGGGCAGGTCACGGTCGCGCGGGGTAAGGCTGACTTGTTATTAGGAGCCCGCAATCACCGCAATGTGGTAGAAAAAAAATCCAATTATCTGGTGTGCGCTGGCATCATGGACCAATTCGAGGCACTGGTCGCTCGAGCGGCGGCGAATGGGTGTTGTTTCGACTGCGGGCGGTCGTGCCACGATCATCCCTGGATGAGCGTGCAGCACGCCATCGTGCTGTGCATCCAGTGCGCCGGCGTCCATCGTGCGTTCGGCGTGGACGTGAGCTTCGTCCGATCGATCAAGCTCGATACGCTCACCGTCAAGGAAAGTGCGTTGTTGGAATGCGGGGGGAATCCGGAGTTCGCGGCGTTCCTCGACGAGCGCGGCGAGGGCGTCGCCGCGTTCCTAGACACGACGGTCGAGCATCGCTACTTCTCTTCTATCGCCGACTTGTACCGCCGGCGCCTCGCGGCCAAGCTGGTCGGGGGCGACCTCCCCAACGACCTCCGCCCCCTCTCACCGCGCGCCGCGCCGCCCAAGCGCGCGCCGCTCAGCACGATAGAGTGGAAGCCTAGACTGCGCGCGAAGCGCTGCGAAGTTTGTCTGAAGCGCTTCAACATCGTGCGCCGCCGACATCACTGCCGCCGTTGCGGCCGCTGCGTCTGCGAGCCCTGCTCTCCTCGCGAGTGTTACCGCCCGCTTCCGCCCGTCGTGAAGCCGAGCCGCCACTGCGTCTCTTGCGTCGCCAAGCCCTCACGCGAAAATTAGAATCCCAGCCACGCACAATAACGTCGTTGCTCTTTATGAAAAACGAATGCGCGCTCGTCGTATACGAGACTGCGACTCACGGCCGCTAGCTTGCGCACATTTTCCTTGCAACGTGGCGAAGTCGGGAGGTGCAGTCCCCTTTTCTCTTTCGAAGAAGGGGCAGTTGCTGCTGCTACTGGTGCCTCCGATGGCGGCCTTCGGCGGCAGCGTACCGCAGTCCGTGTATCGTAGCTTCCACACAAAGATATAGTAGTGTATACCTCACAAAAGCAAAAGTTATGACCTACGAGACACGAGGGCCGAAGCGGGCCATGCGGGCGACGCCATTTCAACAAGGCGGCTCGCGGCGCGTCGAAAAGCCCACGGCAGCTCGCGGACAGAATCTAGCTCTAGAGCGGCGGCGTAGTCGTCGTCGTCGTCTACCACGGGATCTGCTGCTGCTGCTGCAGGATCTACAGGGTGGAGAGTCCTGGGGGTCTTCCCGCGCTCAGGAGGGGTGTCGCTGATGGTCGTCGTTGTTGAGAATAGATGGCGCGGGTGCGTCTCCGCGGCGACCAGCACGGTCACCCGGGCCTCGTAGAGGCAGTCGATCAAGGTCTGCACGCGCGTATTATAGTATTCGATACGGGAAAGGATTTTAGTGATCTTACTATGAAGCGTCGCGCGACGTCGTGGCGCTTGAGGTCCAGGCGCGGCACGTGGAGCAACGCGACGACGTCGAAGGCGGAGGCGATCGCGGCGAAGTCCGCGGCGCCGAGGTCGGCGTCGCACAGGACGTCGAACTCGAAGACGGCCGCGCGTCTCCCGTCACGCAGAACTGTCGGCACCGCGAGCCGGCGCGACCCTACGGCGAGGTCGGTGGTCACAGGGGGACTCGAGTTGCCGCCCAGAGCATCGCGGAGCGCGCCGTCGAGCCACGATCTCGCGTCGCGCGGCCGCGCGACTCGCGACGACGTCGAGTCCGCGAATTCGAGGCGATGGTCGCGGGAAGACCTGAGCTCGAGCACGCGACAGTGTCTGCGCAACTGGCCGACGAACGGAGCGAAGTACTCGTAGTTGAGTCCATTTTCGTAGAGCGAGTACGGGGCGCGGTTCGACGTCGCGACGACGACACCGCCTCTCCCCCAGACCGCGTCGAACAGGCGTCGAAGAATCATCGCGTCCGCGACATCGATGACTTGGAACTCGTCCAAGCACAAAACCGCCGCCTCGGCGGCGAGATCCCGGCCAACGCTCGCGATGGAGGAGGACCGCGCCGCGCGGCGATGCACGTCGAGCATGAACTCGTGAAAGTGGCATCTTCGCTTCGAAGAGCTCGAAAGTCCGTTGTAAAAGAGATCCATGCAAAAAGACTTTCCGACGCCAACGTCGCCATGGATGTAAAGCCCGCGCGGAAGCGGACGCAATGGCGTGCGCTCCTCGACCAGTCGTCGCCGTGCCTCGACCATATCGATGGCGGCGTCGTAATCGCGAAGAGTGGCGTGGAGCGTGTCGAGGGCTCGTACTACGGGTACTTGTGCCTCATCGCGACGGAGCCCACCCCGCTCGACGAGCGCCGTCCACCGCTCCAAGGGCGACAACAACGAGGACACCCACCGCCTCATCTGAGGCTCATCATCATTACGAGATACTGCCTGATGACGTCACTAAGGCAGAGGTATCTTTCGTTAGCGCTTTTGTATTATTAATATGGCGACGAGTCGCCATTTGGTGTCGAGGAGGCAACTGGCGCAGAGAGAACAGGAATGGTTCCAGTCGTCCAAGCATCACCTGGAAGAGCAAATGCGCGACCACCGATCTCGCGTCTCTAACGAATTGTCCACGGTCTGCGGCTCGTCCTCATCGTGCGGAGGCAACACCGAAACCGTGCTCACTCCGGTCAAGTACATGCTTTCGCAGACAGCGAGCGCCGTCTCCATCGCCGAAGAGCGCTTAAGAGGGGCGCAGCGCCGCGACCAGCTCTACGAGTACGCACACCCGGGACCAGCGGGCTACGCGCCGAGGCTCGGATCGTCGTCGATACGCCCGGATAGCACACCGCAAATGAGCAATCGATATCCTGGTCAGGGGACTTTCGACGGCACCTCGTTACCGCTTATTGGAAGCGACGGGGACACCGACAATAACAACAACAACAACGTTGTTCTCGGTGCCAACAATGGTTCCGACGACAGCATGATGTGGGGCGAACCGCGGCGGTCGCAGGCGTGGGACGATCCGGCGGCGAGTTGCGTCGTGACTGCCGAGCAGCAGCAACAACAGCAGCAATCGAGCAGCGGCTCAGAGAGTCTCGAACCGCTGGCAAAGAAGAAGAAAAAAGATGGAAAGATCCGAACGCTCAACATTGCGGGCGCGTGCCCAATCACCACCGGTGGTTCGGGACGAAAGCGGTGCGTGAGGCCCGAGCAACTCAAGTCGCACGCCAACATCATAAAGCAAGTCACGGACAAGACGCAGAGCGTGGCGTTTTGCGCCACATCAACCGTCAACGCGCACAACCACGAGCAAAACGTGGCCACCGTAAGCCGCATCATCGAACAGCTCCACTTGGAGATGCACGATCTCGAGGATCAGATATTCTTCCTAGAACACATTCAATTGGCCAAGATGATCGTCCAGGTGCTGATAAACCGTGCGAAGGCTATGTGCATCAAGGCCTGGCGCGTCTGGAACGGCACGTGCGACGCCGACGTCGGCGAAGTCAACGACTCCGTGCTCGCCGAGCTGCGCGTCGTCGTCCAGCGCGCCAAAGACCGCCGACGCCTGGCCGACGAAACGCTAGTAGAGAGAATGCGCGAGCTCGCTGACGCCGCGTTAGGGAGCCTCGACACGCGCAAGCGCGCATTTCTCGTCGGAATCTTTAGCAAGAACGGTCCCGTGGCCAAACGTTGGGGTTTCCTACGCTGGAAAGCCTACACCGCGTTTCTCAAAAAGCAGACGCATCTCTGGGGGTTCTTCTTTGCCAAAATTGCAAACATCAAGCTCAACATGGCCTGGAAGAAGTGGCGGACCGTTGTCCACGAGCTTGCCGTCCCGCCGGACGCACTACTTGATTCGCTCGAAGCCGATGTCCGGAGTCGGCGCGATCTCGCGCAAGCCAAAGAACAAGAGCTCGAAGTCATTCTGCAGTCCCAGACCGACCTGCTTATTTCGGCCATGGGCGAGACGCGTCGGCGCCAGCTACGCCGCACGCTCTCCAAGATGTTCACGCGCCACGCCTACCTCGCGTTCAAATTGTGGTCTGACAAGGCTCGAGTGGCCAATGCCTGGCGGGCCTTACAAATCAAGGTCCTTCACAAGATGCTCCGCAGCTTCCTCAACATCGGCTGGAAGACGTGGTGCGACTTTGTGCACGAATACAATGCGATGCGCGACGCTCGAGAGGAGCTGCGACTCAAAGGCCACGTCCAGTGTCTCGAAGCCCGCATCGAAAAGATTGCGGGCTTACTCAACCAACAAGCCGCCGATTGTGAGCAGATGCGAGAGAGCGTCGAGTTGCAAGCTCGTGCCGCGTCGCGTAAGTCTCAGAATCCCTCCCTGTGCGTTTCAATTGCGCTGTTCATTTCAGGTGTCGCGCACCATCGGCTCCGAATGATGGACGAATTTTCCACTGCGTTCGCATTAGCGACCGAGGATCTGGAACCCAAGGAGCCTCCTACTATGGTAGAAGGGAGACTATGATGCGCCTGATAGATGATCTAGCTGCCCTAAGCACTCGTGGCAGTCGCCCTCCTATTCTGTCAATGAAATCACACCACCATGAGGCGCCGCGCCCTCCCTGCACCTTCGCTTCTCCTCGACAGTATCGCCGTATTGTCACGATTATCATCCCCTATGAGTGGGCGTCGCATCCTGTACGGATTCTCTTGCAAGCCACGCAATCTCAAAAAGATTTTGCGGTGCAATCAACAGCCAACAAGGCGGCGCCGATTTTGCTTGAAGGCAGAGATGGGCGGAAAAGGAGCAGCGTCGAGTTGCAAAAGCCGACGTGCCGCATTCAAAGCGCCGCAGAAGGCACCGACGACCCTCAGAAAATCCCCGCCCGTGCGTTTTTGCAATTGCGGACCTTTGTTTCAAAACATTTTCAGGCGGTCCGCGCAAAACCATCGGCCCTCCCCGAAAAATGGGAATTGGACCGAATTTTTCCACTTTCGTTCCGCAAATTTAGCGAAGCGCGAACCGGACAGGGAAAAATTTTTTCCCAGGGGGAAAACCCCAAGGGCGCCATTCGTCGACTAAATGGTCAAAATTCTAAAGACCTATGAGAAAAATTTGCCGCCCAGATAGAGCATGCCTTCGGAATGATAAGCGTTCGACCAAACCAAAAATCTGCTGCCTGGCCCCTGAAACGCACTCGTGCCAAGTCCCCTCGCCCCCCTCCTAAAAAGATTTCCCCCGTTCCCCCGCAAATGAAAAATCCCAACACGACCAATGGATGGCCGCCCCCCCGCGGGCCCTCCCCTGGGCCAACCTTCGCTTCAGTCCCCCCGACCGAGTAAATCGCCCGATTGTCCGAACGACGCTCGGGGAAAAAATAGCCCATCACGAGGATTGGGCCGGTTGGTCCCCCTCCCCCCGCAAAAAGCTCTCCGGATTTCTTCTTGCTTCCAGCAATAGCCTACGCGCTCGCCTCAAACGGGCGCTGCCCTAGTAATTTGCTGGCATCACACGGCTTGAGCAAAAAAACGATCGTTCGCCAAAACGGGCCGGACGGTTTGACGGCACGCGCTTTTTTTCTTTTGTCCTGGCATGTGTGCGAATCAACCGCGAACCAGGCAGGGCCAGCGGGGGCCCTGCGAGACGGCGATCCAACCGCGACAATTCCGTAAAGTAAGCCGGGACCCCCCCCGCCGCAGGGGTGCCAAAACGGACGAAGCCAAGCTTTTTGGCGTGGACCGATTTGGAGCTTCGCCCGAAAAAACTGCCGACCCCCTTCCCACAGAGCAAAGCGTTCCGGGGAAATGAAGTGTCACAAAAAGCGACGACGAGTCAAGACGTTTGCGTTTGTTCACTGAGCGGCCCGGTGATGCTGCAAGCCGGGACCGCAACTGAAGGTCGTGGAATCTTTTAAAAAGATTGAAGTCGGAGACGCGAAATGAAGCGACGTCGGCCGAACCCGCATTTTTGATACCAAAACGTGGAATTCTGTCCCCGGTTTTTCCTCGATCAATCCGGGCCAAAACGCCGCTTCGTGATGAATGGACCGCCGTTTGGTCGCCACGCCCACAATAAAGTTTGGCGGCCCTAGCTACTTTGCGGTCGGGTGATCGTCGTTCAAAGGGCCCCGACTGGCCCCGCAGAGCGAAAAACTATTTCGTCCCGACGGGTCCCCCCCCCGACCGTGATTCACGACCCGCGTGACGACGAAAAACTTCGGAAAATTACGCGCCGACCCCGCCCCGTCGGCCGTCGAATAGGAAGGGGGGTCCAAACTAAATCGACCCAAGTTTCCGCGTCCGTCGATTTTTTTGTGTGTGGGGGAAGAGCCGTGCGCCAGCGGTGAAAAGAGCCGTCCACGGCCCCCTTCCATCCTAACCCCCGACGTCGACCGCCGAGCCTTTGGAGTCCCCAATCGGGCATGGAAACCCACGAAACAAAAAAAACTGCTAAAGAATGATTTTTGGTCGTGTTTTTTCGAAAAAAAGACGAGCCCGCCGGCACCGAAACACAAAAATAAACCAACCATGTTGAAAAAAAAAATGGGGTTTAAAAAACGGACTTTTTAGAATCCCCTCCCCCTCCTTCGCGGGTCGCCTCTCTCAAATCCCTCCCCCCTCCGTAAGAGCCTTCAGTAGGAAACCCCCCCCCGTGCCACGCAAGGTTCGCGGCTGCCAAATTTACATCCCCGCCGCCGCTGCGAACCGCTCTTGTACAAAAAAAATGAAATGGGCCCGCCCGGCGTAAAAACGGGAGAAGCCCGAAAATGCCCGAGCAAGCCTCGGAGTTGTTTTTTTTTCGGGTCCCCCGCCCCACGTAAGCCCCCGCGGCAAATTTCCCCATTGCAAGTTTTCCCATCCCAGGCAAAAAAACCGATTAGCCTACCGAAAGACCGCCCATCCCCGCCCTTCCGTACGTTGGGCCCCTACCAAACGGAACCCCCGAGGTGTCAGGCACCTTCCCGGCTGCCTTGCCCGAGTTTTTTTTACCCCGGAACCCTCGTTGGACACCGCCAGCCCGTGTGCCAGCTTGCGGCCGACACATTTTGTTTGGAACCCCGGCCAACCCGGCTTTTTTTTTTTTTTGCAAAAATCCGACTCCGTCCCTGGGGGGGCAATGAAGCCCTTTGGCCGGAAAACCCCCCCGAAGGAACCCTTGGTCCCCACTGTGCCAGCCGGGCGAAAAAAAACAGCCCCCCCGCGGCCGGCCTGCGAACGCTGAATTCGGACCGAACCTCGGGCAACAATTTGGTAACGAAGTTTTTTTTGGGGGGGCTTGTGGTGCGGAAGGTCCCCCCCCCCCCGCTACCGCTTTGCCTTTCCCCGCCGCTAAAAACCCCCAACCCGATGCCAACTTGAACGGTTAAACGAACGTTCGAACAGTGAAAAGCCCCGCCCCAATGGCTCAAACAATCCTCTTCAATTATTTTTTTTACGCCGGTGCCGACGGCCAACGCCCCCCCTTTTTGGATTCCCACCTGCCTTGCTAATGCCTTTTGCCCCCTCCCCCGCACAGAACGGCCGCTGATGGGCCGACGTTCGGTTGCAGGGCCGCGCGTGCAGCAGCTATCCATACGAGTTTCTGCGGACGCCCCGAACCGCCCTGCGTTTTTGGAGAGTTGCCCCCCCCAAACGAAGTCGGCCCCACCGTGGATGCCCTCCCACCGGGGGGCCCTTTTAACCAACGACCGACCGACCCGGCCCCCCCCCCGAAGGCGTCGTGGAGAATGTTTTTTTGCGAGCACGACGATTTTGAAAGTCGGAAAACCGCGAACCCCGGAAATGACAAAGCGGGTACGTCGGCCGAAAAGACGTTCCGCGAGTGTTTTGCGCTCAGCTACGTGTTTTTTTTGAAGCGTCCCCCCCCCCCCCTCCAATTTTCGGGTGCCCGGATAGAAAAAAAAAATCACCTCGATTCAGTAATTCACCGCCCCCGGCGCGCCGACGACCGGCTTCCCTAAGGAGGGTAACGCACCACGGTTTTTTTTTTTTTTGAATCGAATTCCACCGTGGGTTGGGGGGGGGGGGGTGCCCGCCAAACGCCCCGCCACCCAACGGAAATTTTCTCCCGTCCGCGGCCCCGAGGCCTTTACTCGAAGCGGTGTCCCCCCCGTGGGAAATGAATCACACACTCGTTTTTTTCAAAGTACCCAGACTGGAGAGCTCGAAAAGAGTCCGCTTGATCCGTTAACTGGTCGGTCCCCCCCCCTTTTTTTTTTTCGGCTCTTTCCCTTTCGCCCCGAACCGTGGAATTTTGCTCCTTCGGACCCGCGGACAGCAACTGCCCGCCCGTTGGGAAATCTTACGCCGACCGGAACGCGGGCCGACGCGAATT
>JAQMWT010000290.1:0-19701 GCA_029834535.1 Chrysophaeum taylorii
TACACTATTTATGTGTGCGACACTGGAAGAGCATTTCACACCTGTCTCTACAACGAGGGTTTTCTCCACGTCCGTAAGAATACGGGCTTTCCTCGTTCCGCCTGTCCGTTTCTTTCCTTACCCTTCCGCAATTATATTTCATGACTATGAAGAACCCAGTCTGAAGCTCTTTCCAACATGAGTAGGCCTCTAGGTGCGTACCGTCAGGTGCAGGGTTTTCTGTTTAATTAACTGAGGCTTCGTTCCTCGTTGTCAGTGTAAACGCTTCTATGGGACCTAATGTCCTTGAGGAGTTAGGACTTAAATCCCTACCTTGTGTAGTAGCATGTGGCAAGTGTAATGGTCTGTACACGCCTAAGACTGCACGCAGTCTCTACCATGTAGCCGGAGAGGGTCCAATCTCTCCAATCATGTCCTCGATCGAAATTAAAGATAGCAAGCTTTCGCAAAATCTCGATGCCTTCAGCGGCGAGCGACATCTCTTTCATCAGTGGACACGTCGTCTTGAGAACATGATCATCTCCACCGGTGATCATACTATCTTGACCCATGACACTTGGACTAGTCTCTCGGAAACTGGCTGCTCTGAAGATGAATTTCGGGTCAAGCAACAACGTTGGTACTCTGCGTTGTTTATGGCCCTCCCGATGCATGATACAGATCGTGCAGACATTCGTGAAAACCGCGATATGAACTTCACGCGGCTTTACTAGCGCATTACAGATGTCTACATGGGCCACGGGGACCGCATAGCTCAATCCGCTATTGCTTCACTGCATTCGCTGGTGTGCAACAATATTGATGATCTTGAGAACTTCCTCAACAAGTTCATCACCAGAGTTCAAGTTGCTCGGCATCATCAGGATTTCCCTGACGCTATTGCGTTGCAATTGCTTCAAACAAAAATCCCTAATTCCATCTTGTCTAAAGATCTCATCGCGCTCGATGCTAAACTGCGCACATGTGATGGTTTTGTTGATCGCCTCAATAGCAAAATATGTGACTATCTCCAGACCAAGCCTACGCTTGTCAACGTTGCTATCAGCAAGGGCCCCCGCCATCGCGGCCGTGATTCCCATAATCGCTCTAGTGACTCCAACTCTCGTATCTGCGAATTTCGTGGTCGTCGCAAGCATTCGACTAACTTAACTAACTAACTTCAGACCTCTCCCGAGCATGGGAGCCAAGCCGGACCGGCAGGAGCCGGTACGGAATCACAGAGGAAAATCACGCAGATGGGGCAGAGGCGAGGGACGAGGACGGACTTGTTGATGGTTGGACCGCCACTGCGCGCGGTCTTGTGCGAGGTCGTGCAAAAGCGTCGCAGGCCGCGGACGTGTTGGTCCACGAACAATAGACCTGTCCGTCGCGTTCTGCCCAACCGAGCGAACCCCATCCCAGCGCGGACTTTCCGGGAGCTAACCGGCCAGCCCGGGAGGCGAGCAGGAACCGTCTCACTCCGGGACGGCCGGGGCCGCCGCAGGGAGCAAGCGTGTTAGGCGCTGTCCTCCATCGCAACCAACGGTTAGCGATCGCAGGGTTCAACCATTCAACTGCTCAATGCTTTCGCCGCTCCCGTCACCATACTCCCCTGCGCTCCAATCCGCACCAACGCCCCCGCCCAACTTCCCGTTCCAGGCCTCTGCCTCCATTTTACAACACACACAACCGTGGCTATCCTATCACCAAGCGCCCACGCGCTACTGACCTCTGTCACTTTTGTGGCATTCCTGGTCATTACAAGAAAGATTGTCGCAAGCGCCAGCGCTACTTACTCTCCCAAGCCACATCCCGACCTTTCCCTCATGCCCAATACCAACCTCGCCCAAATCCACCATTATACCAAAACTACCTCTCTGCCCCAACACCACTCCTGCCCCCCTCTCAACCCTCTCCGCCGCTTCTTGCGTTGCCACCCTCCACCACACCCTCTGTCCCGCCTTCCACGGACCCACCTTCTACTGCTGCTACCTTTCCGTCTTTCAATTTTCATCTGTTCTCCATCTCTCCAACGGCTCACCAAGTCTTGTCTTCTACCAACTCTCTCAGCGCTTTACTCACCGCCCGTGAGCGCGACTATCTTCATTACAACCACCTTCGTCTTGTTGTCTACGATACGGGTGCCAACGTCAATCTTGTTGATTCCCCTTCTGGCTTTACGGACCTCGACAACACCCAACAACACGCAATCAACTCTGCTATTGGCACTGGCTCTGTCTCTGGCTCGGGCACTGGTCACTTAACGTTCCCTTCTATTGGTCCTATTGACAATCGTGGTCTTCCATCCCCAGCATCCACTCTTTCCGCCCCTCATGGCATCCAGATCGCTTTTCCGAATACTCTCATCTCTCCTGGCCTTGGTGATAAGCGGGTTCTTTCTGACCATGCCCTTGAGCAGGCTGGTTATGATTCTCATACGATCCAAGATGTTGGGCCTACTCATCCTCAACGAATCTTGCGTCACCGACAGACGCATCATGTCATTCCTCTGCTCCGTCGCTGTGGTCTCCTCTTGATCGTCTGTTGGATCGGCAATACGACCGCTGCACCCTACGCGGACTTTGTTTCCCCGTTTGTGGCATTTTCTTCTTGCCCTCGCCTACACGATCCTTGCGCTTTTCCCGCAGTGTCTCAACGCACCCAACTTACATTCGACCTCTGGCAAGTTCGCCTTGTCATTATAGTCCCTCTTACATCCGTCGTTTGTGTTCTCTCGCTGTGGGCGCACCTTTCTTCCCAAGTTCGGCGTCTCTTTCTTTTTGTCCTGCTTGTGCTTTGGGTAAAATGCATGCTGTTCACGTTGGCCATCGCAACCGCGCCCCACGTGATCAAGCTACAAGCTCTCTTCCTGAAAACGAAGTCTTGCCGCGCCCACGTCCCGTCGCGCCCTACCTCATCATCCACGCCGATCTGATGTTCACCGGCGTTCCTTCTTTCATTTACCAATACCGTGCCATTCTCACGTTTGTCGATGATCACACGCGCCGCCGTACGCGTTACTTCGCTCCTCGACACGACGCGCTCACAAACGCTCGTCAACTCGAGCTTTTCCTGTGTACTGTGGTTCGACCCTTTGGCTATCGCATTGCCCTCATCTACACAGATCGTGACAAGTCTCTCCTGGGCCAATTTGAAACCTTCTGTCTGAGCAACAACATCGCCATCAAACGGTCTCCCGCTGCTCAGTCCAAACATTCCCAAGCGCACGCTTTTTCAGGTGTTGTGGAACGCTCCCATCGCGCAACTGCAGATATTACTCGAACTCTTTTGGTGCATGCACATCGTCCACCAGATTTTTGGCGTTGGGCCATGGAGACAGCTGACTTCATCTCCGAGCGGATGCCCAACGCCTCCAACCCTGGTTACCTGACACCTTACGAAACATTACACGAAACCGTGCCTCGCGTCGATTTTCTTCGTGCTTGGGGCTGTCCCGCAGCTATTCTCACTGGCGACAAATGGCCTACCAAAGCCATTACTGGAATTTTCATTGGCTATCCTTCTGCTGGTCCCGGTTATCGCATCCTTCTTCACCGGGCTACTGGTCCAGTTATTCACACTTCTATCGACGTTACTTTCGACGAGAGCGTTGCTTAGCGTAAGTCCCTGTCATCCCAGCCCCTTCCTCCTCCCCTTGTGAATTCTCGTTTCCCCGATTTGTTCTACAATGATCCCCGTCTGCCTTCCGCTGTTGCTCCCTTGTCCCCTGTTTTCGCTGCTCAGGAGCCGGCCTTATCGGGACTGATCACCCCAGAGACAATACCAGAATCCTCACTTCCGATGAACCCAATACCGTCAGCGAAATGTGCACCCAATACCGTCAGCGAAAAGTGCACAACCGCGTCGCGCCAAACAGCGCAGACCGCGCAAAGTCGACAAAAGCGCAAATTATCCTGAAACAACTACAACCGTCACTGAAACCAACAATTCTGGCTTTTTACCACAACGAAATGTCGATTCTGTGTCATCTTGTCATTCCCTGTATGTTAATTATGCTAGTTTTCGTTTGTTAGTTCATTATGTCTTCCTTCCCCTCTGTCTCGCCCACACCCTTGTTGATCCCCAATGTGTCGAAGCCCATCGTGTCCTCTACTCCGCTTCCGAAGAAACCTCTCAATATTCCTACATTGATGACGGCGCTATCACTTCCACTCATTTACGCGAAGCTCTAGCCCATACAAATCCTGAACGTCCTCGCTGGTTACAAGCCATTGCCAAAGAATATCATTCCCTCGGCGAGCTCGGTTGCTGGGATGTTGTTCGCGTTCCTTCTACTTTTTCTGGCAACATCGGCACTTTGAAGTGGGTCCTCCGCAAGAAGTATGAATCTGGTCGCTTCAAATTGTACAAAGCTCGTCTCGTTGTCCGCGGTTACACACAGGTTCACGGCATTGAATATCATGACACCTACTCTCCTGTCGCCAGCATCGTCACTATACGCTTCTTTCTCACCTTCGTTGCCGTTCATGACTGGAGTTTGCGTAAGTTGGATGTTAGCTCTGCTTTCATACAAGCACCGATTGCAGAAGATATCTATGTCTGGCCACCCGAAGGCTATGCTCCAAGCCAACCCGAAGATGGCTCCAAACTCATTTACAAACTCCGCCGCTCTTGGTACGGTTGCAAGCAAGCTTGTCGCAACTGGTGGCTTCACTTAGAACGCTTCCAAGTGTTTGTCAATGATTGTGGTTTCGTCCGCGGATCTGGTGACACTTGCAGCTACAAACTCATGCTTAATTCTACTGTCGTTCTGCGCCTTGTTCTCGTTGTTGATGCTCTTCTTGTGGCCCACCCCCCTCATTGCATTGGCCATTACCAAGCTTTCATGCTGCGTTTCAGAGCTTTCACCGATGTCAACGAACACGTGCTCCTATGTATGTCGATAACCGCACCACCGTGACCCAAGTCCGCCTTCAATGCATGACTAGACGCACCCGTCACATTGGCATTCGCTTTTACAGCACCGCCGAATATCATCGCAATAAGATCATTGACATCCAACACATTCCCCGTCTTGACAATCTTAGCGATATCTTCACCCGCAGTACGGAAGCCCACCCCTTCCTTCGGCTTCGTGCTCGCTATCTCACCTTGTGATTTATCACGGCATCTCCAGTCATATTATGACGCAACAAGTGCAGGCCAGTAAGTTCACCTAGTCCAAATCTCTAACCCCAGTAAGTTCACCTGGTCCCAGTAAGTTTCATAAAAGTTCACCTGGTCAGTAAGTTCACCTAGCTCACACCCACTACTTCGAGCTCGTCGCTCTCACCTCCGCCAATCTAAGGCGCTTCGATCCGCACACGCCGATAACCTTTGAGTCTTATCTTAACTACTAATCGACAGATGTTTGTCTGTTTGTCTGTCTGTCTGTCTGTCTGTTTGTCCCTCGATTTAGGGTAAGGATCAGATAGGCGCGAGAGTAAGGATCAGGTAGGCGCGAGAGCCAGACAGTGATCCTCCAAGCCGTCTACGGCGACCTCGCAGACTATTTCCACGACCCGCGGCGGCTCTTTCAGCGCGCCATTCTCACGCCCCGTCGAAACGATGTTGTCGATGCTGACAACGCGCGCATGACCGCGGCCTTTTTTTTCCGAAGACGAGGCGTCGGAGTTCTTTTCGGCCGACTAGGTTGGGTCGGAAGCCGACGCCTCGCTCTTTACAGTCGAGTTTTCGACTCCCTGACAACCAACGGCATGCTCACTTTGATCGCGAGCTTAAAGTCTTCGCAACCTCGACCCGTCGCACGGCCACCCAGGTGAACTTACTGGAACCAGGTGAACTTACTGAGGTTAGAGATTGGGACTAGGTGAACTTAGTGACCAGGTGAATACTGAGACCAAGTGTGAACTTACTGGGGCTTTTAGAGTAAACTCAAAGCTTAGCGGCGTGTGCGGATCAAAGCAGCTTCGATTGGCGGGGGTGAGAGCGACGAGCTCGCAGGAGAGTGGGGTGAGTGGGTGTGAGCACGAGTGGGCTTACGCCGAATTTACTGGGGTTAGAGATTGGGACAAGGTGAACTTAACAGGGTGAAAATGCTGGGGTTAGAGATTGGGAGTAGGTGAACTTACTGGCCTGCACTTGTTTACTCTAAAAACCCTTTACTCTAAAAACCCCAGTAAGTTCACCTGGTCTCAGTAAGCTCACCTGGTCACTATATTCACATAGTCCCAATCTCAAACCCCAGTAAGTTCACGTGGTCCCAGTAAGTTCACTTATAGTGCGCGTGTAGACGCCGGGAGGGGGCTTATCGGTATTGCGCAGCACGTGTGGGGTAGGGTGGAGTCGTCGACTCGGAAGAGCATATTCTCGTGGTTGCCGATCGACAGAGAGCCACGTAGAGCTGGACGTGACAGAAGACGGGCTTGGGCAAGAGGACGCCGACCTCGCGGGGCGTCTGGCCCTGGCTCTTGTTGATCGTTTGGCGTAGGCGGGCCTTAAGGGATACAGGTTGGAGGAGCCTCGGTGACAACGACACGATCGATCATGTATCTGGTACCGTTGCAGTGGCCGTGCGACGGGTCGAGGTTGCGAAGACATTAAGCTCGCGATCAAAGTCAGCATGCCGTTGGTTGTCAGGGAGTTGAAAACTCTACTGTAAAGAGCGAGGCGTCGTCTTCCGACCCAGCCTAGTCAGCCGAAAAGAACTCCGACGCCTCGTCTCCGGGAAAAAAGGCCGCGGTCATGCGCGCGTTGTCAGCATCGACAACATCGTTTCGACGGGGCGTGAGAATGGCGCGCCGAAAGAGCCGCCGCGGGTCGTGGAAACAGTCTGCGAGGTCGCCGTAGACGGCTTTGAGGATCACTGTCTGGCTCTCGAGCCTACCTGATCCTTACTCTCGCGCCTACCTGATCCTTACCCTAAATCGAGGGACAGACAGACAAACAGACAAACAAACATCTGTCGATTAGTAGTTAAGATATTCAGTAATATTGCCCCTCCTGACGTATTTTCACTTCTTCTGACGTATTTCCACGTCTACACACCCTTACCCTGATCGCCGACTGCGGTTGCGATGGAGGACGGTGCCTCATGAATCCTGAGCCTTGCGAGGGTATCCGCCCTCCCGGTGTAGGTTGGCACCTATTCGCCTCCCGGGCGGGCCGGTTGGCAGCCGGAACGTTCGCAGTGGGACGGGGTATGGCCGGGGGGCGAAGACGGAAGGTTATCGACGAGTTGGTTGTCAGTCACATCGCGGTCTCCTCGTCGCATGGCGACAAGCTTGATGGTCACTCTCCGCCGACCGACCTTTCGGCGCTCCTCGTCTACAGGCCCGTGATTCCGGACTGGCTCCTGTCGGTCCGGCCTGGCTCCCATACTCGGGAGAGGTCTGAAGTTAGTTAGTTAGTTTCCACGTCTACACTTCTTGTGAGGAAGCTATGACACTTACCCCTGCACCTCGTATCCAGTATCCCTACGTCATTCCCTTATCGCTAGTGTAACGCCCCATTCCAGTTGTCACATGGTAGCAGGTGCAGCGTTCGTTCGTTTCGATCGACCCTGTGCTTGACTTCACGGCGACTCCTCCTCGGCTTCAGTTCATTGCTACGTGTTCGGTTCGTTGTCGTCTATCATGTCCTCTTTCGAAATTCAGGCTAGCAAGCTTTCGCAAAAACTTGATGCCTTCAGCGGTGAGCGACATTTTTTTTTCCACCAATGGACACGTCGTTTTGAGAACATGCTCATCTCCACCGGCGATCACATTATCTTGACTAACGATACGTGGACTAGCATCTCAGCATCTCGCTGCTCTGAAGCAGATTTTCTCAGCATCTCGCTGCTCTGAAGAAGAATTTCGCATCAAGCAACAACGTTGATATCCATGCAAACCGCGACATGAACTTCACGCGACTTTGCAAGCGCATTACAGATGTCTACATGGGCCATGGGGATCGCGCAGCGAACTTCCTCAACAAGTTCATCATCGGAGTTCAAGTTGCTCGGCATTGTGCCTATCACCGGCGTTCAAGTTGCTCGGCATTGTACCTGATCCGACGTACCCTCGAGTGTGTCCTCGCATTTGACTACGTGCATCGTGCTTCAAGGCTTGCTGGCTTTGTTTTATCGTCTCGCGTTTCGTACCAATGAATGTGGTTGTACCCTTGAGAAGTTCAACAACAATCAATTTAGATGGCATGCACAACCACCACCGTCGCGCTATCCGCCGCGTCGTCAGCCACAACCCCGACTTCAGACTCTTCCAACCGACCTACCCTAGACGCTCCCCTTTTCCCAACAACCTGGCTCTACTCGATTCCGACGCACTACCCAATGTCATTTTGGCGTCTGCAAGGATCACTTTAAGGGGGACTGCCGCAAGTTTCAAAGTTCCTAGCTATTCCACGACAACGCCCTACCCACCATCGCCGTTCTTCTCAACAGCGCAACACTTATAGTGACTCCAACAACACCCAACAACACCAACCCACCAAAATCACCACCAGCAACACTACCTTTTCTGCTCCTATGCCTACTCCCACCTTGACTGCTTCTAGTTCCACTCCGCCGCTTTTCTTCATACCACCATCTATTCCACCCCCCTCACCGCCTTAAACGGCCACACCCACCGTCTCACATCCCCCTCCCGATACTCTGTCTCATCATATTTGCACCTTTCTGCCAATCAAGATAATTCCAAGGGCGAGGCATAACAGAAAGAAACAAGACACAACGGAGAATACGACGAAAAGGGATGCGTGCCATGAAGACGTGAGCAGGGGAGCCAGGTGCAGGAGAAGCAGCCGCAGAAGGAGGAAGAACGTTGGTAGCGGGAGTCAATTCTGGTTTACTGTGAATGAAGCGATGGTCGGGGAGGATTTCACGGATAGCATGGGATTGGTCGATAGCGAGCGTGCGACGTGCGCGATCACGCGTAGTACGGAGACCAACGGAAGTGGGAAGGCTTTGAAAACGCAAAAAGGAAGCTTGGTAATGGCCAATGCAAGAACGGGGGTGCGCCAAAAGAAGATCATCAACGACGAGAACAAGGCGCTGAACGACAGTAGACTTAAGCACGAGTGTGTAGCGGCAAGTGGCACCAGAATCGCGGACAAAGCTACAATCATTGACAAGGTAGCGTTCTAAGTAAAGCCATCAGTGGGGACATGCTTGCGGGCAACCGTACCAAGAGTGACAGAGCGTGTAAATGATTTCGAAACCATCGGGGGGTTGGCGAGGAGCATAACCTTCGGGTGGCCAGACATAGATGTCTTCGTCAATGGGAGCTTGGATAAAAGCGGAGCTGACATCGCGGACAACGAGATGAGCATTGTACCATTTGAAGCGGCCAGATTCATACTTCGTGCGGTGGACCCACTTCAAAGGGCAGATGGTGCCAGAAAAAGTAGAAGGAACGCGAACAACATCCGAGCAACCGAGCTGACCGAGGGAATGATATTCTTTGGCAAGGGCTTGTAACCGACGTGCAGGAGTTGGATGGGCTAGAGCTTCGCGCAAACGAGGGGAAGTGAGAACACGGTCATCAATGTACGAATACTGAGATGTTTCTTCGGAAGCAGAGTATAAGCGTGGGCGGATTGGGGATCATCAAGGGTATGGGCGAGACAGAGGGGAAGGAAGACATAATGAACTAACAAACGAAAGCTAGAATAATTAACGTACAGGGAAGGACAAGATGACACAGAATCGACATGAGATGACACAGAATCAACAGTGCGTGGTGAAACGCCAGTATGGTGGGTTTGAGTTGGTTCTCCATTTGTTGTTTCTGAATAATGTGCGCTTTTTGTCGACTTTGCGCGGTCGGCTCCGTTTGGCTCGACTTTGTTTTGCATGCTTTTTGTTTTGTCGGCTCTGGTTGGCTCGACTTTGTTGTGCACGTGTCTGAGGGCGTTGTTGGTTCTTCGGAGGTCATGGGCTCGGAGAATGGTCGGTTCACGTGATGGGGTGATCAGTCCCAGTGAAACCGGCGCATTCTCATCAAACACAGGGGGCAAGGGGGCAACAGCGGAAGAACAGGTGACAATCGGGCAACAGCAGGAACAGGTGACAATGGGGCAACAGTAGACGATAGCTTGGAAGCGTGATTCGAGAATGTCAGAACAACGTTGAAGTTCCTTCGGTGGTTGACATTGCAGGAACTCTGATAAGCGAAACTGTCAGCAAAATCGAGGTCTGAAGAACAATAGCGACAAAAGTGCCTGGGATGACTTGCGTTAGGCGATTGTGGCCACTGAGAATCGCAGCGGGGCAAAGATAGCGGAAACACAGGCTGGTACATATGATGGCAGCGTACCAGACGTCGGATGAGAACGTTGCCTTTGGGCAGATATGTTGAATGGTGACCAGGTTATGACGATGGTCGGAGGCGACTGAAGCAAAAACAGGCGTAAACAGGGTTGATGCGAACGTTGGGTGTTGGGTTGTTGTGGCGCGAGCAAGTTGCCATGGGCACGATCGCGTCCTGTACGCGAAGATGGAAGACTTCTGACGCGCCAGCGTTGGAAGGAACGAACACGGGTAGACCAGGCTGCTGTATGCCAGCCGGCTATGGCAGATAAGAAAGTGCCCCGTTTGCGCATTCGCAAGAACGAAGTTGCCATATGGGCCAACGTTGGAGGAGCAAGCGGCGAGCTTTGCTCGTCATAATCGAATAGACTGCGGTAGAAGTTGGCGATAGTGGCAAAACAGTTGTGGCACGTAAGAACGTTGCAGATAGCGTCGCAGTGACACATAAGAACATTGCAGATGGCGTCGCGGGTGCTGAGCACGGAATTCACGTCGATAGCAAAACCGAATTTTAAAGGTCAGAAAAGCGGCGAAAATGGCGATAGTGCGCGAAGGAGAACCACAACATTGTGTTGATGCCGTAGACGAAGAAGCCGAATAACACAGCAAAGAAGCGTCGGTCCAGGATCCCGAAGATGAGCGATCCAACCACATAGGAAGCACGAAAGGTGCGCACGCGAAAATTGACAGGCACAGCTTAGTGGTGGCGGGTGAAATGCGCGATGGAACGTGATTCGCTGGTTTTACCAAAACCGACAAGCACAACGAGGAGTGGATCAACGAATTGGTGAAAAGGCACAACGGGGAATGGATCAACGAATAGGTAAAAATGCACAACGGGGAGTGGAGCAACGAATAGGTGAAAATGCACAACGGGGTGTGGATCAACGAATAGGCGAAATACAGAACGAGGAGGGGAGCAACGACGAGGTGAAAATACAGAACGAGGAGAGGAGCAACGACGAGGTGAAAATACAGAACAAGGAGGGGAGCAACGACGAGGTGAAAATACAGAACGAGGGGTTGAGCAACGAATAGCGGAAAATACAGAACGAAGGGCGCCTGTGCAATGGGAGTTAAAAACAAAAACGAGGGTCTTCCACAAAATCACTTTTCCTTCACAAAAACGAGGGGCTTCCGTGGGAGGGGGTTGTTGATGTGCTTGCGTCAGAGAATCGGCGGTACACACGCTGACTTGGAATTATCTTGATTGGCAGAAAGGTGCAAATATGATGAGACCGAGTATCGGGAGGGGAATGTGAGACGGTGGGTGTGGCCGTTTAAGGCGGTGAAGGGGGTGGAATACATGGTGGTATGAAGAAAAGCGGCGGAGTGGAACTAGAAGCAGCCAAGGTGGGAGTAGGCATAGGAGCAGAAAAGGTAGTGTTGCTGGCGGTGGTTTTGGTGGGTTGGTGTTGTTGGGTGTTGTTGGAGTCATTGGAAGTGTTGCGCTGTTGAGAAGAACGGCGATGGTGGGTAGGGCGTTGTCGTGGAATAGCTAGGAACTTTGAAACTTGCGGCAGTCCCCCTTAAAGTGATCCTTGCAGCCGCCAAAATGACCTTGGGTAGTGCGTCGGAATCGAGTAGAGCCAGGTTGTTGGGAAAAGGGGAGCGTCTAGGGTAGGTCAGTTGGAAGAGTCTGAAGTCGGGGTTGTGGCTGACGACGCGGCGGATAGCGCGACGGTAGTGGTTGTGCATGCCATCTAAATTGATTGTTGTTGAACTAATTAAACACTTCCGTTGGTCTCCGCATTGCGCGTGATCGCGCACGTCGCACGCTCGCTATCGACCAATCCCATGCTATCCGTGAAATCCTCCCCGACCATCGCTTCATTCATAGTAAACCAGGATTGACTCCCGCTCCCAACGTTCTTCCTCTTTCCGCGGCTGCTTCTCCTGCACCTGGCTCCCCTGCTCACGTCTTCATGGCACGCATCCCTTTTCGTCGTATTCTCCGTTGTGTCTTGTTTCTTTCTGTTATGCCTCGCCCTGATATCACTTGGACCGTCAATCCGTGTGCGCCTTTTACTGACAATCCTGGTAAACCCCACTGGCGCGCCTTATCTAATACCCTCCGTTATCTCAATGGAACTCAAGATCTTGCCCTTATTCTTGGTCGCGATTATACCCTTCGTCTCTGTGGTTATTCCGCCTCCAGCTGGGCCGACGACCCTGATGACCGCCACTCCACCACTGGCTATTGTTTTCTGCTCGGTGGCTCTATGATCTCCTACTACTCCCGCTCGCAGTACCTCCTCGCCCGCTCCTCTTTTGACGCTGAATTGCTCGCTCTTTACGCCGCTCCTGCTGAGCTCTCTTGGCTTCTCGAACTTTTTGATGACTTTGATCTCCCTCGTCACACGGTACCAATGTATGTCGATAACAGCACCACCGTCACCAAAGTCCGTCTCCACTGTCTCACGCGGCGCACCCGCCATATTGACATTCGCCTTTACAGCACCGCTGAATATCATCGCACTCACATCATTGATCTCCAACACATTCCCCGCCTTGACAACCTTAGCGATATCTTCACCCGCAGTACCGAAGCTACTCCCTTCCTCCGGCTTCGTGCTCGTTACCTCACCTCGTGACTTCGCCCGACATCTCCTGTCTCTTTCTGCCACAATGCCTCTCCCGACGTCTTTTTTCACCTTCCAGCTTCTCCTCTGTGAGCGTCTCACTTACCCTTTTTTTTTGTCCTTTTCTTTCTTTTCCAGCACCTATGTGACGGCCTAACTTGCCCCTTTTTCCTTTTCTTTCTTTTCCAGCACCTGTGTGAGGAAGCTATGACACTTACCCCTGCACCTCGTATCCAGTATCCCTACGTCATTCCCTTATCGCTAGTGTAACGCCCCATTCCAGTTGCCACACTTCTCCGCTTTCTTTTGGCACCTGGCACACTTACCCCTTTTGCCTTTTCTTTCTTTTCCAGCACCTGGCACTTGCCCCTTTTCCCCTTTTCTTTCTTTTCCAGCACCTGTGTGAGGAAGCTATGACACTTACCCCTGCATCACGTATCTAGTATCCCTACATCATTCCCTTGTCGCTAGTCTAACGCCCCATTCCAATTATCACACGTCGGGTGATTAATGCGTGCGCGAAACCGTCGCACCACCTCAGTATATCAGTACATCCTTCCTTACTACTAATCGGCATATGTTTGTCTGTCTGTCTGTCTGTCTGTTTGTTTGTTTGTTTGTCTTTAAATGTCGACTGCTAAGAGGGGGGTGTGTGTGGGGAGCCTGAAGGATGTGGGTGGGTTTGTGGGGTAGGAAGGATGTGCCTGACGGGCGGAGATAAGTACGCGGGACCTAGTCGGGGTCATCGCCGAGTCGTGGGGCAGGCGATGAGAGGACGGGCCCCGCCCGTAGGTCGTACGCATGCTGCCGCCGGACGTATGTGCGACGAAGGGTGACGTCCTGCTGGGATCGGGCGGCCTGGGTGGGGTTCCCCGAGGCGGCGAAATGGGTGAGGGCGGTGAGGGCACAGCGAGCCCGGCCTACTGCGCTGGCGATCCCCCACTCACGGTAGATGCGGCAAGTTTGGGCCGCCTTTGCCTCTGTGAAGTTGGCGCAGCCGCTTGCCACCCAGGTTCGCGCAGCGATGCGCTCTGCGCATGTTTGGGCGAGAGCGTGGCACGCCGCGCTGGCCTCACCGAAGGCACCAAAGACGAGGCCGGCGACGGTGCCGTAGCTACGTAGCCGCTGTTCGACAGGGCCCAAGAAGCCAGGCGGTGGTGCTGTACCCGGCTGGGGGATGATGGCGTCGATGCCGCGGGCGTGAGCGAGGTATTCGGAGTGGACTTGCGCTGCGCGCCGATCGACAGGCGACGGGTGATGGAGGGCGTGGGCGGTGTAGAACGAACCCCAAGCGAGGGTTTTGATGTCGTAGAGCTGCTCCTTGTTGTCCAGCGTGGTGAGGATGTCTGGGACGACGTGGCGACTGGCGAGATTGCCTCGGTACCGGCCGTAGAGGCGCGTGCGAATGGTAGGGGCGACGACGTCAGCAAAGATGCCGAAAACCTCGGACAGGGCTGGGATGCCGGCCTCTTTGACGCTGCAGTGGACGCAGTCGAGCTGGCCGTCATGCCAGGTGGTCCGCGCTCCTCCGCGGTTAACAAGGTTGGCCTGCGTGAGAAGCACCTTGCCGTGAGCGTCGAGAACGACGTCAGTGCCCAGAATGCGAGTGCCCACGAGGCCCGAACAAGCTGGAGAGGGGTAGCCAAAGTACTGGGCACACATCTCAGCCCAGCAGCGGTTGGGGATTTGAAGGGTGGAGCTGGGCCACGAGCTGATGAACGTGGTCGAGAAGCGATCCCATGAGGACGCCGCTACTCGAAGTGCATCGGTGATGGGAAGGGTGACCGCAAGGCGCTGGAGTGCAGTGGCCCGAGCTGTCTCGCGCTGGGAGGTTAGAGCACGCTGGAGTTGGGATATGAGCACGGGTGTCGAGATGGTGGGGTCAACGAGGACACCCATGGAGACGAATTCGTGGGAGAGAGGACCGTCGACGAGATGAACGTTGGCGGGGTCGCCGGAACCAGCGCCGCCGTGGGAAGCCAGCGTGGTACGGAGATCAGCCCGAAGTCCGTCCCACGCAGTCTCGAGTGCTCGCCCCAGGCGGCAACCGGATGCGAGGAGGTGGTGCCAACGGTGCAACTCGTTACCTGTGCGAAAAGAAGTGGCACCCAGGACCGAGGCGAGGCGGGGGAGGTAGCCAGGGACCTCCACGGCACCCGTAGGATCGCGAAGGTCGACGAGGTGTGGGAGGGCCTGGGCCGCCGTGCCAACAAAGGCGGCGGGGCTGAGGTCGGCGCAGGAGCGAATGCCGCCACCCCCACTTCGAGCAGGAAGGCGGAGGCGTTGGAGGACGATGCCGGTGGAGTCAAAAACCTGACGCGGCTCTGCGCCAAGTGCTGTGGCGACGAAGCTGAGGACGGCAACGTCGAAGCGGCGGAGCGCGCTCAAGGCATTGGTGGGGTAGCAGTGTTGCGCGATGTAGTCCATGCGCGGGGCGATGCAGTAGCGGCCCAACGAGTACATGCAGTGGAGGGAGACGTTCTGGAGCTTGGTGCGAATCGTGCTCATAGAGCTCACCTGAGCGTCAACCTCGCGTTGCAAGGTAGCTTCGACATAGGCATCTCCGGCGTGTCCGGGGGAGCCGATGGGCACACCGTAGATTACGAGGCCGTCGGCGACAACGGGGATACCAGCAAGAGTACGCGTGCCGTCAGGCGCAACTTGGACGTGGTCGTGAACATCGGGGTGATCGAGAAGACCCATGCCAAGTGCCGGACAGAACGCCACGCACTTGTCGAGGCGGAGCTCCTCGCCGCTAGCTTGGATGTCGCGGGCGTACTGCATGAGGGCGTCGACAACCTCACGAGGGGTACCAGAGATGACGCCGTCGTCCATGCCAAATCGTGCGTAGCCGGCACATGAACGTAAGCGGGTGTCAAGGGCCTGTGCGGCGTCATGCGTTGCCAGACAGTACGCCGGTGGATAGGTGGGGTCGCCTTGCTGGCCGCCTTCTTGAGAGTCGAAGGGGGCGCGATCGAGGCCGGTGGGGCCGTGGAGGGCCACCCAGGATGCCGGCCGTAATTGCTTGAACATAAAGTGGCCAGAGGCACGCAGCTTAGCGTTGGCGTGTTTTGCGAGTTTGTCCACAACGGTCCGGCGCTTGAGCTCGTTGAAGGCGTTGCGTTTGTCCAGCTTGATGATGACCTGGTCGGGGTACTGCTCCGCGTGGGTGCGGACGCCAAAGACGAGGCGCGAGGGGCCGCCCTTGACCCCGACGGCAACGTTGATCGGGTACAGTCCCGCAAAGATCTCGGAGTGGAGGCTACGCACAAGGCACCGTCCAGTGGCACGGCGGCGGACGGTGCCAATGCCGATAGGTCGAACGTCAGGTGCTTGGTTAGCATCAGCGGAGTTAGTTTAGTTAGCGCGTCGTTTCACCAACGGAATGAGGGTTACCGTGGTGGTGATGAAGTCCTAACTACTAATCGACAGATGTTTGTCTGTTTGTTTGTCTGTCTGTCTGTTTGTTTGTCCCTCGATTTAGGGTAAGGATCAGGTAGGCCCGCGAAAGACAGTGATCCTCCAAGGCGTCTACGGCGACCTCGCAGACTGTTTCCACGACCCGCGGCGGCTCTTTCAGCGCGCCATTCTCACGCCCCGTCGAAACGATGTTGTCGATGCTGACAACGCGCGCATGACCGCGGCCTTTTTTTCCCGGAGACGAGGCGTCGGATTTCTTTTCGGCAGACTAGGTTGGGTCGGAAGACGACGCCTCGCTCTCAAGAGTCGAGTTTTGAACTCCCTGACAACAAACGGCATGCTGACTTTGATCGCGAGCTTAAAGTCTTCGCAACATCGACCCGTGGCACGGCCACTGCAACGGTACCAGATACATGATCGATCGTGTCGTTGTCACCGAGGCTCCTCCAACCTGTATCCCTTAAGGCCCGCCGACGCCAAACGATCAACAAGAGCCAGGGCCAGACGCCCCGCGAGGTCGGCGTCCTCTTGCCCAAGCCCGTCTTCTGTCACGTCCAGCTCTACGTGGCTCTCTGTCGATCGGCAACCCCGAGGATATACTCTTCTGAGTCGACGACTCCACCCTACCCCACACGTGCTACGCAATACCTATAAGCCCCCTCCCGGCGTCTACACGCGCACTGTAGGTGAGCTTACTGGGACCAGGTGAACTTACTGGGGTTTGAGATTGGGACTAGGTGAATTTAGTGACCAGGTGAACTTACTGGGACCAGGTGAACTTACTGGGGGTTTTAGAGTAAACTCAAAGGTTAGCGGCGTGTGCGGATCAAAGCTGCTTAGATGGGCGTAGGCGGGAGCGACGAGCTCGAAAGGAGTGGGTGTGAGCACGAGTGGGTTTACGCCGAACTTACTGGGGTTGGAGATTGGGACTAGGTGAACTTACTGGCCTGCACTTGGACCAGGTGAACTTACTGGGGTTAGAGATTGGGACTAGGTGAACTTACTGGCCTGCTCGATTAGTAGTTAGGACAAGTGCAGGCCAGTAAGTTCACCTAGTCCCAATCTCTAACCCCAGCAAGTTCACCTGTTTCTGTTAAGTTCATCTAGTCCCAATCTCTACCCCAGCAAATTCGGCGTAAACCCACTCTAACCCCAGTAAGTTCACTCACCCCACTCCCTTTGAGCTCGTCGCTCTCACCACCGCCAATCTAAGCTGCTTTGATCCGCACACGCCGCTAACCTTTGAGTTTACTCTAAAAGCCCCAGTAAGTTCACACTTGGTCTCAGTAAGTTCACCTGGTCACTAAGTTCACCTAGTCCCAATCTCAAACCCCAGTAAGTTCACCTGGTCCCAGTAAGTTCACCTATAGTGCGCGTGTAGACGCCGGGAGGGGGCTTATCGGTATTGCGCAGCACGTGTGGGGTAGGGTGGAGTCGTCGACCCAGAAGAGGATATCCTCGGGGTTGCCGATCGACAGAGAGCCACGTAGAGCTGGACGTGGCAGAAGACGGGCTTCGCCAAGAGGACGCCGACCTCGCGGGGCGTCTGGCCCTGGCTCTTGTTGATCGTTTGGCGTCGGCGGGCCTTAAGGGATACAGGTTGGAGGAGCCTCGGTGACAACGACACGATCGATCATGTATCTGGTACCGTTGCAGTGGCCGTGCGACGGGTCGAGGTTGCGAAGACTTTAAGCTCGCGATCAAAGTCAGCATGCCGTTGGTTGTCAGGGAGTCGAAAACTCGACTGTAAAGAGCGAGGCGTCGTCTTCCGACCCAACCTAGTCGGCCGAAAAGAACTCCGACGCCTCGTCTCCGGGAAAAAAGGCCGCGGTCATGCGCGCGTTGTCAGCATCGACAACATCGTTTCGACGGGGCGTGAGAATGGCGCGCTGAAAGAGCCGCCGCGGGTCGTGGAAATAGTCTGCGAGGTCGCCGTAGACGGCTTGGAGGATCAATGTCTGGCTCGCGGGCCTACCTGATCCTTACCCTAAATCAAGACCCGATCAAACCCCCCACATCCTTTATGCTACCCCAACAGACAACAGCATCGACACAAAGAGACAACAGACAAACATCTGTCGATTAGTAGTAAGGACAAGTGCAGGCCAGTAAGTTCACCTAGTCCCAATCTCTAACCCTACTGAGTAAGTTCAGGCTGGTCCCAGTAAAAGTTCCCTTTCATAAGTTCACTTAGTCCCAATCTCTATCCCGGCGTAAAAAAACCCCCACTCGTGCTCAACCCCACTCCCCAACCCACTTTCCTTTGTTCAGCGCGTCGCTCTCCCTCCGCTAATCGAAGCTGCTTGATCCGCACACGCGCCCCAACCTTTGAGTTTGGTTGTCAAAAACTCCAGTAGAAATAAGATAGAAAGGGTCAAAAAACAAAAAAAAGTTCACCTGGTCCCAGTAAGTTCACCTGGTCACATCAGTTCACCTAGTCCCAATCTCCCCTAGACCATAAGTTCACCTGGTCCCAGTAAGTTCACCTACAGTGCGCGTGTAGACGCCGGGAGGGGCTTATCGGTATTGCGCGCACGTTTGTGGGTGGTGGGGGGGAGTCGTCGACTCGGAAGAGAGCATATCCTCGGGGTTGCCGATCGACAGAGAGCCACGTAGAGCTGGACGTGGCAGAAGACGGGCTTGGGCAGAGGACGCCGACCTCGCGGGGCGTCTGGCCCTGGCTCTTGTTGATCGTTTGGCGTCGGCGGGCCTTAGGGATACAGGTTGGAGGAGCCTCGGTGACAACACACGATCGATCATGTATCTGGTACCGTTGCAGTGGCCGTGCGACGGGTCGAGGTTGCGAAGACTTTAAGCTCGCGATCAAAGTCAGCATGCCGTTGGTTGTCAGGGAGGTGAAAATTCGACTGTTAAGAGCGAGGCGTCGTCTTCCGACCCAACCTGGCGGCCGAAAAAAGCCTCCGCCCCGGATCCCTCGCCTACCGGAAAAAAAGGCCGCCGGTCCCCTGCGCGCGTTGTCAGCATGACCAACAGTCGTTTCGACGGGGCCGTGAGATGGCGCGCTGAAAGAGCCCCCCGGGTCGTGGGACAAAAAAAACAGTCGCCTGTGCGCGACCCGCAGTACGGGGTTGAGGGCAAGGTCTGGCTCGCGGCCTGCATGATCCTTTACCCGAAATCGGGGACAAAAACAAACCAACAACCACCCCTCTTACCAAGTCGAGAGACATTTAAAAAAACCACAAGATACAAATAAACAAGAAGAAGGAAAATCGAACCAACAAACAAAGGGAAAACGAAACAAGAAAAAACAAAGAAACAAAAAAAGAAAACAAACAAAGAAAAGAATTAGATAGGGGTCAAAGAAAGAAGAAGAAAGATAGAAAAAGAAGAAAGAAAGAAGAGAGAAGAGAGAGAGAGAGAGTGAGAGTGAGAGAGAGAGAGAGAGAGAGAGAGAGAGGAAGAAAAGAAGAGAGAGAGAGAGGGGGGGGG
>JAQMWT010000291.1:0-22453 GCA_029834535.1 Chrysophaeum taylorii
AGAATCTGAATGCTACCTTGCGAGGAATTCGCTACCGAATGGCCAAGGTCAGACGCCGCGCCAGCGACGTTTCCCGAGCGAACGAAACGTATTAAGTTGTGAAAGAGGGAAGGGAGGGGGACACTTCTTTGCCGCATTTCTCTCTTCTTTCTTCTCTCTGTCTTCTACTGATTTGCACCCGATGATTGTTGCCCCCGCCACGTTGCGCAAGCGCATTATTCGACTCTACCATGACACTCCGGTTAACGGTGGTCATATGGGACGTCATAGTACTGTCCAGGCTACCCAAGAACGATTTGGTGGCCCCACATGTCGAACGAAGTTGGAGTCTTCATTGGTGAATGTTTAGTTTGCCAGAAAGCTCGCACGCCTGAGCCGAAACGAGCTGGACTCTTGCAACAGCCTGTATACGATGGCGATGGTGCTGTTCTATGCATGGATTTATTTGGACCATTGTCCAGCGCTGGTCCCGAGACGTATCTTCTATTTTTTTTTGGTCTGTTCCCGGGTTTCTTGATTTTGGATGTTTTGAACGATAAGACTGCTGAATCCATTCTGGAGTCATTTGTCATCAACATCCTCCTCAAGGGCTACGTGCCCCAGATGAGTCGTACCGACAACGGTAAAGAGTTCGTGAACAAGTTGATGCGCGAGTTTTGCCATCTCTTCAACACACGACACCAAACTACGATTCCCTATCATGCCCAGTCGAACCCGGCTCAGCGAATAAACCGATTTATCAAGGCCTTCCTCCGTGCTTGCCTTCAGGGCCGGAACATCACGGATTGGCCCGACTTTGCTCATTATACTGCGTTTTGTTACAACCGCGAGTTTATTCCAGGCACGCAGATTTCTCCCTTAATGCTGCGCCCGAACCGTCAGCCGATGCTGCCGACTGATTACACGCTTATGGACTTTGATACGCGACTGTTGCCGAAGACTCGCTCCGATGCAGTCGCCGAAACTCGCGAACGACTAAAGTATTATACGAAGATCGTCCGCGAGGCTCGTGATAAAGCTTTGAAGAAACAACGATTGGCCTACAATGAAGATCATGTCGATGTGGAATACAAGGAAGGATCGCACGTTTTGCTCTACATTCCTCTCCTTCATAACAAACTTCGACCGGAATGGCGAGGACCGTTCATTATCAAGGAACGCCTTTCCCCGGTCACCTATAGGATTGAGTCTCTCGACTCTCCGCACGAAGAACGACGTGTTCATGTTAGTCAGATCACGCCTGTGATGGTACCTCCGATCGTTGATCAAACCACACGCAAACCCGAAGAAACCTTCCGTGATGATTATCAGCACGGTAAGTTTGTTGTTTTCCGGATTCCTGACCGGAAGCGCTCTGATTGGCGCAAGAAGATTTATGTTGCCGAAGTTTACGAGCCTTACGATTACCAGAATGATCGTGTTGCTCTACAGTTCTATTCTCATTTGGGTCCAAACGATGATGTCGCTTATTTCAAGCCGACCTCTCACCTTTCGCACCGCAAACTCAAGCCCGAGTTCAAGGACGTTGAAGGTCGCAGTTTCACCGACAAGTCCAGAATCTCATCCAACACAACTCCTTGTGTCACGGATTTCGCTCCGCACGAGATTGATGTGTTGATCCCCAAGTTTACTTTACGCAGTGGTCGAGTTCCCGAACCGATCATCACCCGCGTTTACAAGAAGATTCGTTCACGAGATGCTCGTAAGGCGAAGCCGTGCTCCTCGCGCTAGCAGCTCGCTGGGGCAGCTCGAATTCTTACCAGGGGAGTCCTGTGGCGGCAACTCCCGCCTCCGAAGGCTTATCCCTCTTCTAGGCCCCCCCTCTATCAGGGGCACCCTACTCCGCTATGATGATGTCAGTTTTCTTTATGACATCATCTTCCTTTTCCGTGACATGCGTCACCCTGATTTCTGTGTTTCGATAATATCTTAATCATAAAGCAATAGCCGATCCTTAAGTTGTGAGGACCAGGCACGGAAGTTGTTTGTGGTTGTGTGGCGAGAGAACGGCCGTCCTCGTCCAGTGACTCTATCAAGGGCACGGAAGCGAGCGGCGAGCCAGGATTCGAAGGCGCTCCAGGTAGGCCTAAATTCTCCTAACGCCACTACAACGCTAGCGCATTACATGTCGCTAATCACCCTAAAGTCAGTGCTCCCTCTCGTCATATCAATTTACGAGAATTTCGCATTCGTGACTACCAGGCCAGCTCGGTCATTCGTCCCCTCTGGTGTCCCACTCACTACCAGATCGCTGATCATTTTGCATAACTACATCACCGCAATTTATTCCACAAGCTCAAGAACGCCTACGGTGTTCATTCTACCTCTTCTTCACCACCATCTCATCAAGTTACTCTTTCTGCTGCTCTTCCACCGTACAACTCCGTCCAGAACACTCTTCACATCCTTGTCGATGGAAAGTCGCTTCCTGCTTAGTTTGATCCAGATTTCGCTCACCGAGTTCAATCTGTGAGGGCGTAGAGATACAAAATGTGATTTAGGGTTAGTACCCCCCTATCCTAGGGTTAGCTCTATTACTTCTTATAGCGGCATAAAAGTGTGTATGGGCGGCTTCTCCGCATTAGCCTATTAGGACCATACACTTCTCGCTACATAAAGCTGTAGTAACCGCCACAGGCGCCCCCTTTTTAAGAAAGGACGCCGACCCCGGCGGTATATTTACTGATTCGATCGCTCGCCACAGGCGCTACCATGGCGCCGCCTCGGCGTAAATTTGGAGGCTATTTCGTCCCGGCCAGAAACGTATTCCTCGCGGACGTTTTCGTCAACGCTTGACGGTCTGAACACGGGGGAACAGTAAGAAAATCGAGACATATAAGTCAGGGGTAGATTTGAACCAGGGACCATGAGTTCGGTCGCGAATCCTCCGCCATCTATAGCGGTATAAAAGTGTGTATGGGCGGCTTCTCCGGATTAGCCTATTTGGACCATACACTTCTCGCTACATAAAGCTGTAGTAACCGCCACACTTCTAGCACCCTTTAATCCTTTTAATTTCCGAAAAACGCTGTGTTATTCACACCGTGTTGTCCTCGTTGTTAGAGCACAGGACGAGGGCAGACTACCATTGCTCTCACTCTACTGAAGGGTAACACAGTTGAAATTACTGTTCTCCATTTGGTCAACACCTTCTCTTCGAATGGGCTAGTTTTTCAACCAAAGGATAATAATCGACGACTGCGAAGAGCGGGGGGGGGTGAAGGTTGTTGGGGTTCCCCAAAAAAGGGGCACCAAAATTCATTGTTCCACCGCCGTACCCATTCCTCCTCAAAACCGCCGCTGAATCATCAAAGAGGGGTATATTATTATTGACTCCAACACTTTTTATAGGGTAAATGTCACATCACTCGTTCTTTTTATACCGTCATTGGCCGAGCCGTTCCAACGACCCGAAAAATTATGATCCCAGGAAATCAAACCCAACCAACCAGGTGAAATTTTTTGACCCTAGAAAACCAAACCCAACCAACTAGGCGAACGCAGCCAGCCTGTGCAATCCAACCACTCCAACCACAAAACCAACCAAAACCAACATCCAGCATTCTCGGTCGCGTCGTCTCTTGGGGCCGGCGAAACATACGCGTCGTTCCTTCATAGCGACGCGCAGCATTGTGGCCAAAAATCTAGTAATGGAGATGACGAGCACGTTCTGAGTTGCTCTCCTCCCATTCGTACGGCGGCATGGCGACGGTCGGCGCTCTAGCACCCGCCCTCGGACAAACAAAGAAAGATTCAACCAACGGTTTTGCATGTCGCTTCGTTGTAAACGCTGCAGCGGCTTCAGCCGGAGCCGCCGCCGCCGTTGTCGTCGCTGGTGTGCTGGTGCTGGTGCCGGGGCTGGTTCCGCTGCCGGTGCTGGCGCTTGCGGCGGCGCAGGCTCTGCAGCGTGCTTCTTTGGGATTTCCTCGAAGGCAGCGTCGTACATCTCCTGGGTCAGCAGCTTCTCGTCGAACAGGTCCCTCAAATCCTTCAACTCCGCCCGGCGCGCAGCTCGAGCTGTGTCGTCCATGGTTCAGGAATGCGTCGGCGAAGAGACAAAATAAAAATCGGGAAAATAGGCGTGCGTAGGCGAAGAGAATGAATCAAACCAAACCAACCAAAAAAGCGTACGTCCGCGAAGAAATGAATCAAACCTAACCAACCTGGGGACGTGTCGCGTCAAGATGATAATCCAACCCAACCGACTGCCTGCAAAGATTCGTATCGAAAGATCCAACAAAAATCAACTTACCCATTTTTGTTTGGATCAAACCAGGTTAGATCGGTTAGGCCAATGACAGTATTAGGCCGTCGTCGTTGTCTCGTCGCGCTACCGCCGCGCAGGTCTTTTTTTCTTGCTGTTGACGTGGACGACGAGCGGCGATGGTGCTAGTTTGATGGCCCGCGGGCGAGCTCTAGTTCGTGATGACCACCTTAGCCTCTCGGCGATGCTGGCAGACGGTGTCGTGCCCTAGGTAATGAACGTGGTGTAGGCACGCAGAAGAAATTCGGCGAGGTGGCAGGCCGTGGCGAGTTCACTCACGTCAGGCATGGGAGGCTGGCATACAAACTATATGACTGTTTGGGTTCAACAACAGCTGACTAATAGATGCTTGAAAAACGGCCCATTTAAAAGGACGTATAGGGAGTGTTCTTCGTAGTAGTACCGAAGAGAAGGGATGGAGCTGAGTTCGTCCTCGAGTTCGCAGAGCAGCGGCGGAAGCGGCGTGTGGAGCTCGTCGAGCTACCGATCGGTGTCGCCGGTACGGCGAGGAGTGCCTCCGGAAAAGAAGAAGTCGTCGTCGTCGTCGGCTTCGTCTTCGCAAAGGAGGGTGACGACGAAGCGGCGAAGCAGTCGAAACTTCGAGCGAGTGCTCGACGAGATCTCCCCATGGCAGCGGGCCTTGTCGCACTGCCGGCGCGCGCGGCGCGTCGAGTCCCGAGACCTCGACCGGGCCGCTCGGTTTCTAGGTCGAGCGATGGAGCTGGCTCCGAGCAGCGCGTGCGTCCGGTTCGAGCTCGGGCAATTTCTCGAGCGCGCGGGCGACTGGCAGAGCGCCGTCAAGGAGTACAAGCGCGCCATTACCCTCGACCCCTCGCTCGGGGCCCCGCGCTGCGCCTACGCCGAGATTCTCCAAGCCCTCGGCGATCACCTCGGCGCCGAGCGACAGTTCGCCAAGGCGACCGAAGACCCGGAATGCCGTGCCGCGGCCCACCTCGCCTACGGAAAGTTCCTCGAACACGCCCGCGGACACCTCGACGATGCCGAGACACAGTACAGGCTTTCGCTATCGGTCGACCCTACGAGCCGTGCCGCGAAGACCGCCTGGCGCGTCCTTGTTACGCAGAGCGCTCACCGCACCCTCGACGGTTACCTCGTCAAGCGCCCCCTCCCCCTATGGGACTACCCTGACGATTGACTGCCTGCCTCATTTCCTTCCTTCCTTCGTTCTGCTGTTAAGGAGAAGATTATGTATGACTTTTCAATCAAGCCTGTGTGCGCGTGACGGCGTCTCTGAGAGGGGAGCAGATCACACAGTGGGGCTGGGTGCAGGTCTTGTAGTGGGAGATGAGCTCCTTGAGGAGCGGGCACCCGAGCCGCTGGAATTCGCAGTTGTTCGACTTGCAGTGGCGCGCGTGGGCGAACAGCTTTTTGAGCGTGCAGCAGTGATTCCCGGGTAGCAGACAATCCCCGAGGTCGCCCGAGCACCGCGAGGCGTGCCACAGAACGAGCAACAGTTCTTGGAGAAACGCGACGCGGCATTCGGGGTGCTTCGCACCGCACACAACCATACACAGCTCGACGGGCACGTCCCCACCAATTTCGAGCCGCGGGCGCTTCACTTCGAACAAGTCGTCGATAAATACCTCCGTCTCCTCGAGCTGCTGATCCGTCAGCTGGGCGAGCTCGATGTCGAAGCTGTCGAGGATCTCAGACAACTCCTCGTCTTCCATTTTTGGCGTTGACGACGTTCCTTGACGTACGTTCCGAGGTCCGCTCCAGAACCCGAAACCAGAAAAATTGCCATTTTCTTACATTCATATTGTGACAAGTGCAGGCCAGTAAGTTCACCTAGTCCCAATCTCTAACCCCAGTAAGTTCACCTGGTCCCAGTAAGTTTCATATAAGTTCACCTGGTCAGTAAGTTCACCTAGCTCACACCAACTCCTTTGAGCTCGTCGCTCTCGCCTCCGCCAATCTCAGCTGCTTTGATCCGCACGCGCCGCCAACCTTTGAGTTTACTCTAAACACGTGGTCCCAGTAAGTTCACTTATAGTGCGCGTGTAGACGCCGGGAGGGGGCTTATCGGTATTGCGCAGCACGTGTGGGGTAGGGCGGAGTCGTCGACCCAGATGAGTATATCCTCGGGGATGCCGATCGACAGAGAGCCACGTAGAGCTGGACGTGGCAGAAGACGGGCTTGGGAAAGAGGACGCCGACCTCGCGGGGCGTCTGGCCCTGGCTCTTGTTGATCGTTTGGCGTAGGCGGGCCTTAAGCGATACAGGTTGGAGGAGCCTCGGTGACAACGACACGATCGATCATGTATCTGGTACCGTTGCAGTGGCCGTGCGACGGGTCGATGTTGCGAAGACATTAAGCTCGCGATCAAAGTCAGCATGCCGTTGGTTGTCAGGGAGTTGAAAACTCTACTGTAAAGAGCGAGGCGTCGTCTTCCGACCCAGCCTAGTCAGCCGAAAAGAACTCCGACGCCTCGTCTCCGAAAAAAAGGCCGCGGTCATGCGCGCGTTGTCAGCATCGACAACATCGTTTCGACGGGGCATGAGAATGGCGCGCTGAAAGAGCCGCCGCGGGTCGTGGAAATAGTCTGCGAGGTCGCCGTAGACGGCTTGGAGGATCACTGTCTGTTTCTCGCGCCTACCTGACCCTTACCCTTAATCGAGGGACTGACAGACAAACAGACAGACAAACAAACAAACATCTGTCGATTAGTAGTTAAGACAACTGGAATGGGGCGTTACACTAGCGATAAGGGAATGACGTAGGGATACTGGATACGCGGCGCAGGGGTAAGTGTCATAGCTCCCTCACACAGGTACTGGAAAAGAAAGAAAAGGAAAAAAGGGGTAAGTGAGGTCCTCACACAGGTGCTGGAAAAGAAAGAAAAGGAAAAAGGGGTAAGTGAGACGCTCACAGAGGAGAAGCTTGAAGGTGGAAAAAGACGTCATGAGAGGCATTGTGGCAGAAGAAGACAGGAGATGTCTTGCGAAGGCACGAGGTGAGGTAACGAGCACGAAGCCGGAGGAAGGGAGTAGCTTCCGTACGGCGGGTGAAGATATCGCCAAGGTTGTCAAGGCGGGGAATGTGTTGGAGATCAATGATGTGATTGCGAGGATATTCAGCGGTGCTGTAAAAGCGAATGTCAATTGGCGGGTGCGCCGCGTGCTGTTATCGACATACATGGGACCGTGTGACGAGGGAGATCGAAGGCATCAAAAAGTTTGAGAAGCCAAGAGAGCCCAGCAGTATCGGCGTAAAGAGCGAGCAATTCAGCTTCAAAAGAGGAGCGGGCGAGGAGGTACTGCGAGCGTGAGCAGTAGGATATCATAGAGCCAGCAATGAGAAAACAAAAGCCAGTAGTGGAGTGGCGGTCATCAGGGTCGTCGGCCCAGCTGGAGTCGGAATAACCACAGAGACGAAGGGTAGAATCGCGACCAAGAACAAGGGCAAGATCTTGAGGACCATTGCAGTGGGGTTTACCAGGATTGTCAGTAAAAGGCGCACACGGATTGACGGTCCAAGTGATATCAGGGCGAGGCATAACAGAAAGAAACAAGACACAACGGAGAATACGACGAAAAGGGATGCGTGCCATGAAGACGTGAGCAGGGGAGCCAGGTGCAGGAGAAGCAGCCGCAGAAAGAGGAAGAACTTTGGGAGCGGGAGTCAATGCTGGTTTACTGTGGATGAAGCGATGGTCGGGGAGGATTTCACGGATAGCATGGAATTGGTCGATAGCGAGCGTGCGACATGCGCGATCACGCGTAATGCGGAGACCAACGGAAGTGGGAAGGCTTTGAAAAACGCAAAAAGGAAGCTTGGTAATGGCCAATGCAAGAACGGGGGTGCGCCACAAGAAGATCATCAACGACGAGAACAAGGCGCTGAACGACAGTAGACTTAAGCATAAGTCGACAACTCGTCGGGGTCGAGTGGAATTTTGTAACGCGAGTGCGATGTCCGTCCGCCGGGAAGAAGCGTAGCGGCGATCCCGGAGCCCGCAGTCGCGAGCGCGACGTTTTGGCTCTTGCGGACGTACGCGAGCAGCGTCGTGCTCAAGAAGGTCTTTCCAGTGCCGGCGGGCGCGTCGACGAAGTACACTCGGCCGGTACCACTGTCGATGTCCCCACAGATCTCCTCATAGAGCCGAAATTGGTCTGGGTTCCTTTGCCGCATGCTGGCGACGTTCGCGATGACTTGGCTGCACAGCGCCTGCCTTTTCTCGGTCGAGTCGCTGAAGATGAGCTCGTCGACGACCTGTCGGCAAGTGACGTTCGCCACCTACATATATATATATATATATATATATATGTGTGTGTAGCTGCAAGTGGCACCAGAATCGCGGACAAAGCTACAATCATTGACAAGGAAGCGTTCTAAGTAAAGCCACCAGTGGGGACATGCTTGCGGGCAACCGTACCAAGAGCGACAGAGTTTGGAAATGAGTGTGGAGGTATCTTTGGGTTGGCTGGGAGCATAGCCTTCGGGTGGCCAGACATAGATGTCTTCGCCAATGGGAGCTTGGATAAAAGCGGAGCTGACATCCAGCGTATGCAAATCCCAGTCGTGAACAGCAACGCCAGACAGGGGCTTGTATGAAAGCAGAGATGACATCTACAGGACGGTACGTGTCGTGGTAAGCAATGCCGTGAACCTGGGTGTAACCACGGACAACGAGATGAGCATTGTACGATTTGAAGCGGCCAGATTCATACTTCGTGCGGTGGACCCACTTCAAAGGGCAGATGGTGCCAGAAAAAGTAGAAGGAACGCGAACAACATCCGAACAACCGAGCTGACCGAGGGAATGATATTCTTTGGCAAGGGCTTGTAACCGACGTCCAGGATTTGGATGGGCTAGAGCGAGACAGAGGGGAAGGAAGACATAATGAACTAACAAACGAAAGCTAGAATAATTAACGTACAGGGAATGACAAGATGACACAGAATCGAAGGGAATGACAAGATGACACAGAATCGACATGAGATGACACAGAATCAACAGTGCGTGGTAAAACGCCAGTATTGTGGGTTTGAGTTGGTTCTCCATTTGTTTCTGAATAATGTGCGCTTTTTGTCGACTTTGCGCGGTCGGCTCCGTTTGGCTCGACTTGGTTTTGCATGCTTTTTGTTTTGTCGGCTCTGGTTGGCTCGACTTTGTTGTGCACTTTTCTGTGGGGGTTGTTGGTTCTTCGGAGGTCATGGGCCCGGAGAATGGTCGGTTCACGTGATGGGGTGATCAGTCCCAGTGAAACCGGCGCATTCTCATCAAACACAGGGGACAAGGGGGCAACAGCGGAAGAACAGGTGACAATCGGGCAACAGCAGGAACAGGTGACAATGGGGCAACAGTAGACGATAGCTTGGAAGCGTGATTCGAGAAAGTCGGAACAACGTTGAAGTGCCTTCGGTGGGTGACATTGCAGGAAATCTGATAAGCGAAACTGTCAGCAAAATCGAGGTCTGAAGAACAATAGCGACAAAAGTGCCTGGGATGACTTGCGTTAGGCGATTGTGGCCACTGAGAATCGCAGCGGGGCAAAGATAGCGGGAACACAGGCTGGTATATATGATGGCAGTGTACCAGACGTCTGATGAGAACGTGGCCTTTGGGCAGATATGTTGCATGGTGCATGGTGACCAGGTTATGACGATGGTCGGAGTCGACAGAAGCAAAAACAGGCGTAAACAGGGTTGATGCGAACGTTGGGTGTTTGGTTGTTGTGGCGCGAGCAAGTTGCCATGGGCACGACCGCGTCCTGTACGCGAAGATGGAAGACTTCGGACGCGCCAGCGGTGTAAGGAACGAACACGGGTAGACCAGGCTGCTGTATGCCAGCCTGCTGTGGCAGATAAGAAAGTGGCCTGTTTTCGCATTCGCAAGAACGAAGTTGCCATATGGGCCAACGTTGGAGGAGCAAGCGGCGATCTTTGCTCGTCATACTCGAATAGACTGCGGTAGAAGTTGGCGATAGTGGCAAAACAGTTGTGGCACGTAAGAACGTTCCAGATAGCGTCGTAGACGTAAGAACATTGCAGAGAGCGTCGCGGGTGCTGAGCACGGAATTCACTGCGATAGCAAAACCGGATTTTAAAGGTCAGAAAAGCGGCGAAAAGGCGAGAGTGCGCGAAGGAGAACCACAAATCACACAGCAAAGAAGCGTCTGTCCGGGAGATGAGTGATCCAACCACATAGGAAGCACGAAAGCTGCGCACGCGAAAAATTGACAGGCACAGCTTAGTTGTGGCGGGTGAAATGCGCGATGGAACGTGATTCGCTGGTTTTACCAAAACCGACAAGCACAACGTGGAGTGGATCAACAAATAGATGAAAATGCAGAACGGGGAGTGGATCAACGAATAGCAGAAAATGTAGAACGGGGAGTGGATCAACGAATAGCTGAAAATGCACAACGGGGAGTGGAGCAACGAATGGGCGAAATACAGAACGAGGAGGGGAGCAACGACGAGGGGAAAATACAGAACGAGGAGAGGAGCAACGACGAGGTGAAAATACAGAACAAGGAGGGGAGCAACAACGAGGTGAAAATACAGAACGAGGGGTGGAGCAACGAATAGCGGAAAATACAGAACGAAGGGCGCCTGTGCAATGGGAGCTAAAAACAAAAACGAGGGGCTTCCACAAAAACACTTTTCCTTCACAAAAACGAGGGGCTTCCGTGGGAGGGGGTTGTTGATGTGCTAGCGTCAGAAAATCGGCGGTACACACGCTGACTTGGAATTATCTTGATTGGCAGAAAGGTGCAAAGATGATAAGATAGAGTATCGGGAGGTGGATGTGAGACGTTGGGTGCGGCCGTTTAAGGCGGTGAAGGGGGTGTAATAGATGGTGGTATTAAGAAAAGCGGCGGAGTGGAACTAGAATCAGTCAAGGTTGGAGTAGGCATAGGAGCAGAAAAGGTAGTGTTACTGGTGTTTTGGTGGGTTGGTGTTGTTGGGTGTTGTTGGAGTCATTGGAAGTGTTGCGCTGTTGAGAAGAACGGCGATGGTGGGTAGGGCGTTGTCGTGGAATAGCTAGGAACTTTGAAACTTGCGGCAGTCCCCCTTAAAGTGATCCTTGCAGCCGCCAAAATGACATTGGGTAGTGCGTCGGAATCGAGTAGAGCCAGGTTGTTGGGAAAGGGGGGCGTTTAGGGTAGGTCAGTTGGAAGAGTCTGAAGTCGTGGCTGACGACGCGGCGGATAGCGCGACGGTAGTGGTTGTGCATGCCATCTAAATTGTTTGTTGTTGAACTTCTCAAGGGTACAACCACATTCATCGGTACGAAACGCGAGACGATAAAACAAAGCCAGTAAGTCTTAAAGCACGATGCACGTAGTCAAATGCGAGGACACACTCGAGGGTACGTCGGATCAGGTACAATGCCGAGCAACTTGAACGCCGGTGATAGGTACAATGCCGAGCAACTTGAACTCCGATGATGAGCTTGTTGATGAAGTTCGCTACGCGATCCCACGGCCCATGTAGACATCGGTACTGCACTTGGAAAGTCGCGTGAAGTTCATGTCGCGGTTTTCATGGATATCAACGTTGTTGCTTGACGCGAAAGTCTTCTGCAGAGCAGCGAGATGCTTCTGCAGAGCAGCGAGATGCTGAGATGCTAGTCCAAGGGTCGTTGGTCGAGATAATGTGATCGCCGGTAGAAAAGATCATGTTCTCAAGACGACGTGGCCAGTGGTGGAAAAGATGTCGCGCACCGCTGAAGGCATCAGGTTTTTGCGAAAGTTTGCTATCTTTAATTGCGATCGAGGACATGAGAGACGAGAACGAACCGAGCACGTAGCAATGAACTGAAGCCGAGGAGGAGTCGCCACGAAGTCAAGCACAGGCTCGACCGTGGAGAACACCTGCTGCCATGTGACAACTGGAATGGGGCGTTACACTAGCGATAAGGGAATGACGTAGGGATACTGGATACGTGGTGCAGGGGTAAGTGTCATAGCTTCCTCACACATATCCTTACTACTAATCGACAGATGTTAGTCTGTTTGTCTTTAAATGTCGACTGCTAAGAGGGGTGTGTGTGGGGGGGGCATGAAGGATGTGGGTGGGTTTGTGGGGTAGGAGGGATGTGCCTGACGGGCGGAGATAAGTACGCGGGACCTAGTCGGGGTCATCGCCGAGTCGTGGGGCAGGCGAAGAGAGGACGGGCCCCGCCCGTAGGTCGTACGCATGCTGCCGCCGGACGTATGTGCGACGAAGTTTGTCCCTCGATTTAGGGTAAGGATCAGGTAGGCCCGCGAGCCAGCCAGCCATTGATCCTCCAAGCCGTCTACGGCGACCTCGCAGACTGTTTCCACGACCCGCGGCGGCTCTTTCAGCGCGCCATTCTCACGCCCCGTCGAAACGATGTTGTCGATGCTGCCAACGTGCGCATGACCGCGGCCTTTTTTTCCCGGAGACGAGGCGTCGGAGTTCTTTTCGGCCGACTAGGTTGGGTCGGAAGCCGACGCCTCGCTCTTAACAGTCGAGTTTTCAACTCCCTGACAACCAACGGCATGCTGACTTTGATCGCGAGCTTATAGTCTTCGCAACCTCGACCCGTCGCGCGGCCACTGCAACGGTACCAGATACATGATCGATCGTGTCGTGTCACCGAGGCTCCTCCAACCTGTATCCCTTAAGGCCCGCCGACGCCAAACGATCAACAAGAGCCAGGGCCAGACGCCCCGCGAGGTCGGCGTCCTCTCGCCCAAGCCCGTCTTCTGTCACGTCCAGCTCTACGTGGCTCTCTGTCGATCGGCAACCCCGAGGATATGCTCTTCTGAGTCGACGACTCCACCCTACCCCACACGTGCTGCGCAATACCGATAAGCCCCCTCCCGGCGTCTGCACGCGCACTGTAGGTGAACTTACTGGGACCAGGTGAACTTACTGGGGTTTGAGATTGGGACTAGATGAACTTAGTGACCAGGTGAACTTACTGGGACCAAGTGAACTTACAGGGGTTTTTAGAGTGAACGCAAAGGCTAGCGGCGTGTACGGATCAAAGCAGCTTAGATTGGCGGAGGTGAGAGCGACGAGCTCGAAGGAGAGTGGGGTGAGTGGGTGTGAGCACGAGTGGGCTTACGCCGAACTTACTGGGGTTAGAGATTGGGACTAGGTGAGCTTACTGGGACCAGGTGAACTTACTGGGGTTAGAGATTGGGACTAGGGAACTTACTGGCCTGCACTTGTAAAGACAAACAAGCTAACAGACAGACAGACAGACAGACAAACATCTGTCGATTAGTAGTAAGGATTTGCTATACAAACCCGCGGCCGATCTTTTTGAAGGTTGAAGGTCGACGACGGCGATGGAGCCTTCGCCCGGCAAACAGGACGACGCGCTCGAGCCAGGGACGCGAGCCTCGACGCCGGTATCGGGGCTCCATCTTATCTTTCGGGGTTCTTTCGGGGTTCTTTCGGGGTTCTGGCGCGCGCAAAAAAGCGACGCGATTTCGCCTTTATTACGCGCGAACTCCTCGTTTCGCGCGATGCTGCCCGGCGTCTTCGTCGCCGCTGCGACCGGCCACCGAAATCGACAACGGCTTGCCGCGCTCGCGAGCAAGGAAAACGATATACACCCTAACCCAAGAACGAAAAATTGCGCAGAAATCTTCAAGAACCGAACACTCAATTTCCACGGCGTGCGACGGCGTTTTTGGTCGGCTCCCGAGACGCGGCGGCCGTCGAGGCGGTGGGGGGTCCGGGGGTGTCCCCCGGTGGGGGGTTTGGGGGGCAGAGCCCCCCAATTGCCGGGGGGTTCGGGGGGCTTGCCCCCCGAGAAAAAGGCCGGAAAAAACCCGACTTGGCCTTACTAGTCCACAATAATTAATTGGGAAACGTCAGTGTGTCCGTGAGGAAACATTACCGGACCTATACTTTCTGTTCTTTCGAGCATGTATGTTCGAAACGGCCCGAGAAAATCTGCGTTTTGTAAAGTCGATTTATTTCAAAACGCTTCACCCGCGACCTACTTTCTGTTCTTTTGCTAATGTATGCGCCAAAAGCACTGCTGTTTATAAAATGTTTTCTTCTTCCACAATAATTAATTTTATACTTTCTGTTCTTTCGAGCATGTATGTTCGAAACGGCCCGAGATAATCTGCGTTTTGTAAAGCCGATTTATTTCAAAACGCTTCACCCGCGGCCTACTTTCTGTTCTTTCGCTACTGTATGCGCCAAAAGCGCTGCTGTTTATAAAATGTTTTCTACCTCGCTCTGGGAGAGCCTTGTAGTATGGGAGAGAGCGAAGCAGTTCGAGCGAGAATCTAGGGTGGCTGCGGTACGTACGTCTCGATTTCGGATCCTGCTGGTCGATTTGTGTGCTGAATGTAGTCCGGGGAGTGTGGGTGACGACCATTTTCTGGTATGTGGTGCGCCTAGGTCTCTGGTTTCGAGTTCGAATCCCGTAGTAAATTGGACACTGGTAGTCGTAAAAATCGAGAGTATTACGAAGAAGAAAACGCCTAGTATCCTAACTACTAATCGACAGATGTTTGTTTGTTTGTCTGTTTGTCTGTTTGTTTGTCCCTCGATTTAGGGTAAGGATCAGGTAGGCGCGAGAGTAAGGTAGGCGCGAGAGCCAGATAGTGATCCTCCAAGCCGCCTACGGCGACCTCGCAGACTATTTCCACGACCCGCGGCGGCTCTTTCAGCGCGCCATTCTCACGCCCCGTCGAAACGATGTTGTCGATGCTGACAACGCGCGCATGACCGCGGCCTTTTTTTCCCGGAGACGAGGCGTCGGAGTTCTTTTCGGCTGACTAGGCTGGGTCGGAAGACGACGCCTCGCTCTTTACAGTAGAGTTTTCAACTCCCTGACAACCAACGGCATGCTGACAAGAGCCAGGGCCAGACGCCCCGCGAGGTCGGCGTCCTCTTGCCCAAGCCCGTCTTCTGCCACGTCCAGCTCTACGTGGCTCTCTGTCGATCGGCATCCCCGAGGATATCCTCTTCTGCGTCGACGACTCCACCCTACCCCACACGTGCTGCGCAATACCGATAAGCCCCCACCCGGCGTCTACACGCGCACTGTAGGTGAGCTTACTGGGACCAGGCGAACTTACTGGGGTTTGAGATTGGGACTAGGTGAACTTAGTGACCAGGTGAACTTACTGGGACCAAGTGAACTTACTGGGGTTTTTAGAGTGAACGCAAAGGCTAGCGGCGTGTACGGATCAAAGCAGCTTAGATTGGCGGAGGTGAGAGCGACGAGCTCGAAGGAGAGTGGGGTGGGTGGATGTGAGCACGAGTGGGCTTACGCCGAACTTACTGGGGTTAGAGATTGGGACTAGGTGAACTTACTGGGACCAGGTGAACTTACTGGGGTTAGAGATTGGGACTAGGTGAACTTACTGGCGAACTTACTGGCCTGCACTTGTTTCTAAAAAGAAAATCCTTACCCTTCTTCCTCTTTTTTTGCTATGCAAACCCTCGGCCGATCTTTTTTGAAGTAAGGTTGACGCGTGCGACGGCGATGGAGCCTTCGCCCGGCAAACGGGACGACACGCTCGAGCCAGGGACGCGAGCCTCGACGCCGGCATGGCATGCCGGGGTTTTCCTTTCGATGTTCTTTCGGGGTTCTGGCGCGCGCAAAAATGCGACGCGATTTCGCCTTTATTCCGCGCGAACTCTTCGGTACCGCGCGATGCGTGCCGGCGTCTTCGTCGCCGCCGCGAACGGCCACCGAAATCGAGAACGGCCTGCCGCGCTCGCGTCTGCGGTCAAAGCCCGCTTCCACGGCCACGACTCGCTCTTCCGACGGGACGTCCTCGAGAACGCGCGAGAGCGAACGAGACTCGACCGTCGACTCGGTGGATCGAACACCGTTTGACCTTCGATACGATGCGTGCCGCCGGCTTCGTCGCCGCTGCGAGCGGCCACCGCCGTCGCGACCGCGGACTCGGACTCGCCCGCGGGTTGACGTCCAGTCGACCAACCCGAAAAAAAACTCGGCGGCGCGCTCGACGCGTCCGCCAGCGCTTCGATACGATGCGTGCCGACGTCTTCGTCGCCGCTGTGAGCGGCCACCGCCGTCGCGACCGCTGCCTCGGACTCTCCCCCGCGGGCGACAACGGCTCGCCGTAAAGTCGCGGCCTTCGTCGAGGCGTCGTCGACCTCGACGCGTCCGCGACCGCGATTTCGCTTTGGTCGACGGTGGTCGCGCCACGTCCTGGGACTGGCCGCGTTCTGGCCATCGCAAACCTCGCGACCTACTGCCGGAGCGCCTACGGATCGAAGACCAGGAACAACGCGGCGACGACCGCGACGAGCGCGCCGCGCGCCGACGCGTCGATGACCGGCCGCGCGCCCGCGCGCGTCCACGACGACCGCCCGTGGCCGCGCTCTGGCCATCGCCGACGGAGACGAAGACCTCCCCGCTCGCGTCTACGGCGAAGCCCGCTTCCACGGCCACGCCTCGCTCTTCGCGCGGGTCGACCGCGACGGGCGCGTCCGCTATCTACGTCTAGACCATCGGCCACCGTCGGCCACACGGATAAATCTCCGTCGTCCTCCTTCTCAACGCACGCCTTGTCAACTCCAACGGTGCGCTCTCCATTCTCCGCCGCCTCATCCCTGTCTACCTCCTGGAACTCGCACCATGGATATTAATAAAAGACGACTACACCCTATATTCCCAAGGCCTAACACTCCCCAATGGGGAGTCCGCCTCCTCCACCCCGAGCCTGTTGTCTCCTCCCACAGGATCCCACGGCAAAGAAAGAGAATAAAACGGGCGTGTGGTCGGCGGCCACGTCCACGGCCTCGCGGCACGCAAAGCCGAAAAACACATGCATACGCCTTAACCCCAGAACACGCTCTACCATAAACCCTCGTAACGGATCTGAAACATGTTCGAACCGAAATGACGAAAAAAAACCGTTTCCTTCCCACGCGTGCGACGGACGTTTTTTGGTCGGCACCCGAGTCCGTGCGCGCCAGCAGAGGCCCGGGGCCCTGGGCGGGCCGGGGGGGTCCGGGGTGTCCCCCGGCGGGGGGTTTGGGGGGCAAAGCCCCCCAATTCCCGGGGGGTTCGGGGGGCTTGCCCCCCGAGAAAAAGGCCAAAAAAAACCCGACTTGGCCTTACTAGTCCACAATAATTTATTGGGAAGCGTGTGTCAGTCCGTGACAGCACATTAACGGAACTATGCTTTCAGTTCGAGTGCCAATGTATGTTCGAAACGGCCCGAGAAAATCTGCGTTTTGTAAAGCCGATTTATTTCAAAACGCTTCACCCGCGACCTACTTTCTGTTCTTTTGCTAATGTATGCGCCAAAAGCGCTGCTCTTTATAAAATGTTTTCTTCTTGGAGTGCAGGAGAGTGTTGTGTGTTCTGGGAGAGACCGACGAACTTTGAGCGAGAATCTGGGGAGGTTGCGCTACGTACGTCTCGAGTTCGGATCCTGGTGGTCGTCTTAAAAAAAATCGAGAGTAATTCGAAGAAAAAAACCCTTACCCTTATTCCTTTTTTTTGGCTATTTGCTATACAAACCCTCGGCCGATCTTTTTGAAGGTTGAAGGTTGACGACGGCGATGGAGCCTTCGCCCGGCAAACGGGACGACGCGCTCGAGCCAGGGACGCGAGCCTCGACGCCGGCATCGGGGCTCCATCTTATCTTTCGGGGTTCTTTCGGGGTTCTAACGCGCACAAAAATGCGACGCGATTTCGCCTTTTTTAACGGTCAAAGCCCGCTTCCACGGCTACGACTCGCTCTTCCGACGGGACGTCCTCGAGAATGCGCGCGACCGAACGAGACTCGACCGTCGACTCGGTGGATCGAGCACCGTTTGACCTTCGATACGATGCGTGCCGGCGGCTTCGTCGCCGCTGCGAGCGGCCACCGCCGTCGCGACCGCGGACTCGGACTCGCCCGCGGGTTGACGTCCAGTCGACCAACCCGAAAAAAAACTCCGCGGCGCGGCGCGCCGCCGATCGTCGAGCTCGACGCGTCTGCCAGCGCTTCGATACGATGCGTGCCGGCGTCTTCGTCGCCGCTGCGAGCGGCCACCGCCGTCCCGACCGCGGCCTCGGACTCTCCCCCGCGGGCGACAACGGCTCGCCGTAAAGTCGCGGCCTTCGTCGAGGCGTCGTCGCGAGCTCGACGCGTCCCTCGACCGCGATTTCGCTTTGGTCGACGTGGTCGCGCCACGTCCTGGGACTGGCCGCGCTCTGGAACCTCGCGTCCTACTGCTGGAGCGCCTACGGATCGAAGACCAGGAACAACGCGGCGACGACCGCGACGAGCGCGCCGCGCGCACACGCGCCGTCGACCGGCCGCGCGCTCGCGCGCGTCCACGACGACCGCCCGTGGCCGCGCTCTGGCCATCGCCGACGGAGACGAAGACCTCCCCGCTCGCGTCTACGGCGAAGCCCGCTTCCACGGCCACGCCTCGCTCTTCGCGCGGGTCGTCCTCGACCCGAACCCCGCTCGACCGTCGACCGCGACGGGACGTCCGCTATCTACGTCTAGACCATCGGCCACCGTCGGCCACACGGATAAATCTCCGTCGTCCTCCTTCGAAACGCACGCCCTCTCAACTCCAACGGTGCGCGCTCCATTCTCCGCCGCCTCAACCCTGTCTACCTCCTCGAACTCGCACCATGGATATTAATAAAAGACTACATTCCCAAGGCCTAACACTCCCCAATGGGGAGTCCGCCTCCTCCAGCCCGAGCCTGTTGTCTCCTCCCACGAAATCCCACGGTAAAGAAAGAGAATAAAACGGGCGTGTGGTCGGCGGCCACGTCCACGGCCTCGCGGCACGCAATGCATAACCGTTAACCCCAGAAGCCACACGCTCTACCAGAAACCCTCACGCTCTACCAGAAACCCTCATAACGGATCTCAACGGATCTGAACATCTTCAAGAACCGAAAATGCCGAGAAAAAACCGTTTCCACGGCGTGCGACGGCGTTTTTGGTCGGCACCCGACTCCGTGCGCGCCAGCAGAGGCCCGGGGGCCCGGGTGGGGGGTGGGGGGTGGTGGGGGTCCGGGGTGTCCCCCGGCGGGGGGTTGGGGCAGAGCCCCCCAATTCTCGGGGTTCGGGGCTTGCCCCTCGAGAAAAGGCCGAAAAAAAGACGACTTGGCTTTACTAGTCCACAATAATTAATTGGGAAATGTGTGTCTCTGTCCGTGCCGAGGACACATTAACGGAACTCTACTTTCTGTTCCAATGCCTATGTATGCTCGAAACGGCCGACACAAAATCTGCGTTTTGTAAAGCCGATTTATTTCAAAACACGCTTCACCCGCGGCCTACTTTCTGTTCTTTGCTAAATGTATGAGCCAAAAGCATTAATTGCTATTTTTAAAATGTTTTCTTCTTGCCATCTGCGTCGAGAGCCTTGTAGTATGTAGTATCGGAGAGACCGAAGAAGTTTGAGCGAGAATCTGGGTGGTTGCTGTGCGTACGTCCCGAGTTCGGATCCTGTTCGTATTTCGAAGGAGAAAACCCTTAGCCGAGAGTATTTCGAAGAAGAAAACCCGTAGTATTCGTTTAAAAGAAAACCCTCTCGGATGGTCGATTTGTATGCTGGTAGTCGTAGATCGAGAGTATTCGAAGAAGAAAACCCTAACCTTCCGTCTTCGCCCCCCGGCCATACCCCGTCCCACTGCGAACGCTCCGGCTGCCAACCGGCCCGCCCGGGAGGCGAATAGGTGCCAACCCTTAGTATTTCTAAAAAGAAAATCCTTACACTTCTTCCTCTTTTTTTTGCTATGCAAACCCTCGGCCGATCTTTTTTGAAGTAAGGTTGACGCGTGCGACGGCGATGGAGCCTTCGCCCGGCAAACGGGACGACGCGCTCGAGCCAGGGACGCTACGCGAGCCTCGACGCCGGCATGGCATGCCGGGGTTTAAAAAGGCCGGAAAAAAACCGACTTGGCTCTACGACGCGATTTCGCCTTTTTTACGCGCGAACTCTTCGGTACGCGCGCGATGCGTGCCGGCGTCTTCGTCGCCGCTGCGACCGGCCACCGAAATCGAGAAGGGCTTGCCGCGCTCGCGTCTGCGGTCAAAGCCCGCTTCCACGGCCACGACTCGCTCTTCCGACGGGACGTCCTCGAGAACGCGCGAGAGCGAACGAGACTCGACCCTCGACTCGGTGGATCGAACATCGTTTCACCTTCGATACGATGCGTGCCGCCGGCTTCGTCGCCGCTGCGAGAGGCCACCGCCGTCGCGACCGCGGACTCGGACTCGCCCGCGGGTTGACGTCCAGTCGACAAACCCGAAAAAAAACTCCGCGGTGCCGATCGTCGGAGCTCGACGCGCCGCCGGGCAGCGCTTCGGTACGATGCGTGCCGGCGTCTTCGTCGCCGCTGCGAGCGGCCACCGCCGTCGCGACCGCGGCCTCGGACTCTCCCCCGCGGGCGACAACGGCTCGCCGGAAAGTCGCGGCCTTCATCGAGGCGTCGTCGACCTCCACGCGTCTGCGACCGCGATTTCGCTTTGGTCGACGGTGGTCGCGCCACGTCCTGGGACTGGCCGCGTTCTGGCCATCGCAAACCTCGCGACCTACTGCTGGAGCGCTTACGGATCGAAGACCAGGAACAACGCGGCGACGACCGCGACGAGCGCGCCGCGCGCCGACGCGCCGACGCGCCGACGACCGGCTGCGCGCCCGCGCGCGTCCACGACGACCGCCCGTGGCCGCGCTCTGGCCATCGCCGACGGACGAAGACCCCCCGCTCGCGTCTACGGCGAAGTCCGCTTCCGCGGCCACACGCCTCGCTCTTCCCGAAGCGGCCGTCCTCGCCGCGAGAACCTCTGGACCGTCGACCGCGACGGCGCGTCGCTATCTGTGGATTATGCGCCACGCCCTCCTTCTCACTACCCCGCCCGCCGCCACCCCGGCGCCTACACCAAAAATATTGTCTATAGGGAAATACCCCAATAAAGAAAGCGGCCATCCGCCATCTCATAGTCCATCCGCAAAAAACGCAACGCCGAAAAAAAACAGGCATAACGCTAACCCCCATAACGCTTCGCGCAACGGAAAGGAAGGAAACGGTAGACACCCTAACCCAAGAACGAAATATTTACGCAGAAATCTTCAAGAACCGAAAAGACACAATTCCACGGCGTGCGACGGCGTTTTTTGGTCGGCTCCCGAGACGCGGCGGCCGTCGCGCGGTGGGGGTCCGGGGTGTCCCCCGGCGGGGGTTTGGGGGGCACGCCCCCCAATTTTCGGGGGTTCGGGGGCTTGCCCCCGAAAAAGCGAAAAAAACCCGACTTGGCTTTACTAGTCCACAATAATTAATTGGGAATTGGGAAACGTCAGTGCGTGTGTCACACCACATCAACGGAACTATACTTTCTGTTCGAACGAGCATGTATGCTCGAAACGGGCCGACAAAATCCGCGTTTTGTAAAGCCGATTCACTTCAAAACGCTTCACCCGCGGCTTACTTTCTGTTCTTTTGCTAATGTATGCGCCAAAGCGCTGCGCACTTTATTTATAAAATGTTTTCTTCTTGGCATCAGTGAGAGCCTTGTAGTATGGGAGAGACCGAAGAAGTTTGAGCGACAATCTGGGGTGGTTGCTGTGGCGTAAGGAGAATTTTAGGGGCTACCTGGCGTGCCTTCGAATCCTGACTCGCCGATCGCGTCCGTGCCCTTGGTGGGATCACTGGAAAGCGATGATGGCCGTTCTCCCCCCCACGCGACCACAAACACTCTGCGCCTGGTCCTCTCAACTTGAGGACCGGCTGTTGCTTTATGATCAACGGATATATCGAAATCAGAAATCAGGGTGACCTGCGTCACGGAAAAGGAAAGGAGGATGATGTCATAGAGAACACTGACATCATCGGGACGGATTAGGGTGCCCCTGATAAGGGGGGGCCTAGAAGAGGGTAAGCCTTAGGCAGGTCGGAGTTGCCGCCACAGGACTCCCAGGTAAGAATTCGAGCTGCCCCAGCGAGGTGCTAGCGCGAGGAGCGCGGCTTCGCCTTACGGGATGCCATCTGCGTGAACGAATCTTTTGGTAAACGCGGGTGATGATCGGTTCAGGACTCGCCCTGCGTAAAGTAAACTTGGGGATCAACACATCAATCTCGTGTGAGCGAAATCCGTGACACAGGAGTTGTGTTGGAGGACATTCGGGAATTTGTCGTGAAACTTCGACCTTCAACGTCCTTGAATTCGGGCTTGAGCTTGCGGGCGAAAGGTGAGAAGTCGGCTTGAAATAAGCGACATCAT
>JAQMWT010000292.1:0-25160 GCA_029834535.1 Chrysophaeum taylorii
AGGTTACGTATTGACCCTGAGTCAATCATGTCTTTTGTCGCGAATATATTACTCAAAGGTTATCTACCTCAGCGAGATTCGTACCGACAATGGGAAGAGTTCGTCAACAAGTTGATGCCGCCAGTTTTGTCACCTTTCAATGTTCGGTATAGTACCACGATTCCGTATCATGCTCAGGCTAATCCAGTGCGAAAGGGTCAACCGCTTTATCTAGGCTTTCCTCCGTGCGTGCCTTCAAAACCGCAAGATCGCGGAATGGCCCGAATTCGCGGAGTACATTGCTTTCTGTTTAACTGTAAATTTATTCTGACTCGATCTCACCTTTCATGCATGCTTGCGTCTTAACCGGCAGCCTTTATTGCCAACCGATTACGATCATGGATCTTGATGTCCGCCGCCTGCCGAAAACTCGCTCCGATGTTGTGGCAGAGACTCGCGAGAGGCTGTCTATACCGCTACGGTGAACGAGCTCGTGAGAAGGCTCTCGTAAACAACGTCTCGCCTATAATGCGGACCATGTTGATGTGGAGTATGAAGAGGTTCACATGTTCTGCTCTACATCCCTTTTCTTCAGAACAAGCTTCGACCGGAATGGCGCGGTCCATTCGTTATTTTGGAACGCTTGTCCCCGGTCACTTACAGGATTGAGTCTTGATTATCCTCCCGAACGCCGTTGTGTTCATGTTAGTCAGATTACCCCTGTGATGGTTTCTCCAGTGGTCGATCGAGCTGTGCCCAAGCCCAAGGAGACCTTCGGGATGATTACAAGCATGGTAAGTTCGTTATCTTTCGGATTCCGGATAATAAACGGCCCGATTGGCGAAAGAAGATTTATGTCGCTGAAGTTTATGAACCCTATGATTTTGTGAATGATCGAGTCGCTCTGCATTTCTATGCTGATCTCGGTCCAATGACAAGGTTTCTTATTACAAGCCTACTTCACATCCCTCTACTCGCAAGCTTAAGCCGGAATACAAGGACGTGGACGGTCGCAGTTTCACCGACAAGACCAAGGTCAACAACAGTACCACTCCTTGTGTCACCGACTTCGCTCCGCATGAGATCGATGTGTTGATTCCTAAGTTCACTTTGCGTGGTGGACGCGTTCCTGACCTTGTCGTTGAACGTGCCCACAAGAAGATTCGTTCTCGAGATGCTCATTCAGCCAAGGCTCGTGCTTCTCGCCGGACTCGCTGAGGGCAGCTCGTGTTTTCACCAGGGGAGTCCTGTGGCGGCAACTCCTGACCGCAAAGGCTTACCCCCCCTCTCTCGAGGCTTGATACCCGTTCAACGGGACACCTTTCCCGATCTTCTTAGTGACATCATACCTCTCTTTTGTGAGTAGGGTCGGATAAGAAAACGAGACTAGCCCGCGCCGCAACGACGGGTCCTACAACGCGTGTGAGTACCCCCTTTGTCACCCGGGGGTCGGGAAGGATTTTTTTTTTTCCTGTGCCGCCATAAATGTCGACAGCTAAGAGGGGTGTGTGTGTGGGGGGGGTTGTTTGTCTTTAAATGTCGACTGGTAAGAGGGGGGTGTGTGTGGGGAGCATGAGGGATGTGGGTGGGTTTGTGGGGTATGAGGGATGTGCCTGACGGGCGGAGATAAGTACGCGGGACCTAGTCGGGGTCATCGCCGAGGCGTGGGGCAGGCGAAGAGAGGACGGGCCCCGCCCGTAGTTGTCCTAACTACTAATCGACAGATGTTTCTCTGTTTGTTTGTCTGTCTGTTTGTCTGTCTGTTTGTCTTTAAATGTCGACTGCTAAGAGGGGGGTGTGTGTGGGGAGCATGAAGGATGTGGGTGGGTTTGTGGGGTATGAGGGATGTGCCTGACGGGCGGAGATAAGTACGCGGGACCTAGTCGGGGCCATCGCCGAGGCGTGGGGCAGGCGAAGAGAGGACGGGTCTGTCTGTTTGTCTTTAAATGTCGACTGCTAAGAGGGGGGGGTGTGTGTGGTTGTCCCTCGATTTAGGGCAAGGATCAGGTAGGCCCGCGAGCCAGACAGTGATCCTCCAAGCCGTCTACGGCGACCTCGCAGACTGTTTCCACGACCCGCGGCGGCTCTTTCAGCGCGCCATTCTCACGCCCCGTCGAAACGATGTTGTCGATGCTGACAACGCGCGCATGACCGCGGCCTTTTTTTCCCGGAGACGAGGCGTCGGAGTTCTTTTCGGCCGACTAGGTTGGGTCGGAAGACGACGCCTCGCTCTTTACAGTCGAGTTTTGAACTCCCTGACAACCAACGGCATGCTGACTTTGATTGCGAGCTTAAAGTCTTCGCAACCTCGACCCGTCGCACGGCCACTGCAACGGTACCAGATACATGATCGATCGTGTCGTTGTCACCGAGGCTCCTCCAACCTGTATCCCTTAAGGCCCGCCGACGCCAAACGATCACCAAGAGCCAGGGCCAGACGCCCCGCGAGGTCGGCGTCCTCTTGGCGAAGCCCGTCTTCTGTCACGTCCAGCTCTACGTGGCTCTCTGTCGACGGCAACCCCGAGGATATGCTCTTCTGAGTCGACGACTCCACCCTACCCCACACGTGCTGCGCAATACCGATAAGCCCCCTCCCGGCGTCTACACGCGCACTGTAGGTGAACTTACTGGGACCAGGTGAACTTACTGGGGTTTGAGATTGGGACTAGGTGAATATACTGACCAGGTGAACTTACTGGGACCAGGTGAACTTACTGGGGGGTTTAGAGTAAACTCAAAGACTAGCGGCGTGTGCGGATCGAAGCAGCTTAGATTGGCGGAGGCGACAGCGACGAGCTCGAAGGAGTGGTGTGAGCACGAGTGGGTTTACGCCGAACTTACTGAGGCAGGGTCGGATAAGAAAGTTCGTACGAGCCGTTAACTACGTTTCAGTTTGTACTAAGACATACTCAACGGATCGCTGAGCTATGTTCATTTGCACTCAAGCAGTATGTGCCGCCACGCCGCGAGATCGTCGCGATGGAACTAGTCCCCATAGTGAAGTCGGCATCCTTTCGCCCCCTCACGCAAAAAAAGGAAAAAGCCCACGCGTTGTAGGACCCGTCGTTGCGGCGCGGGCTAGTCTCGTTTTCTTATCCGACCCTATCAGACTGAGGTTAGCAGGTGAACTTACTGAGGTTTGAGATTGGGACTAGGTGTACTGAATGACCAGGTGAACTTACTGGGACCAGGCGAACTTACTGGGGTTATTTGACAACTCAAACTCAAAGGTGGGCGGCGCGTGCGGATCCAAGCAGCTTGGATTGGCGGGGGTGAGAGCGACGAGCTCGAAGGAGAGTGGGGTGAGTGGGTGTGAGCACGAAAGGGTTTACGCCGGGTTAGAGATTGGGACTAAGTGACCTAACTGACCAGGTGAACTTACTGGGACCAGGTGAACTTACTAGGGTTAGAGATTGGGACTAGGTGAACTTACTGGCCTGCACTTGTCAGAAGAATAATTGAATGAGTAAAAAGGAAGAATAAGGGTAAGGAAGAGATCACGTTCTCAACGGACGGATAAGGGTAAGAGGCAGCAGATTTCTCTGCAAGTTTGAGAGAGATTTTCGCTTGCATAAACGACCCCTCCTCCCCTCAAAAAAAAAAACCCAAAAGAAAAGGGCGCTTCCAAGACGATATGCTCGGCGAGCCAGCGTCAGACGCCAAGTCCGGTCAGTCCCAAATAACCCCTCCATTCAAAGCGCAGTTGTTGCCATTTGTAGCCATACCCATTTTAACTTCCGTCGTTAGAGGCGTATTAGACGTCTATCGCGGCACAAGGACAATTACAGAAGACCACATGACCACCTCCAACAGGGCAAGGATGTCGAAGGTCTAGCCCGGGGTAATAACAAGCAGGGCAAAAACCTGCGACAAAAACACGCAGCAGCATCTAGGTTAGTGACCCGAGTAAACGGCGAATCAAGCTAGGGTCAAATGGGTACACGATTTTGTCAGAAAAAAAGAGACCTGGCACAATACACGTCGGACTGATGTCGAGGACCAGCTGCAACGTATCCCTCATGTCTTCGCGATTTCGTCCATACGGGTGAATCGTCAAGGCGACATCAAGCTCCGTTTCGGATTTGCCGAAGAGCGTGTCTCCACTAAAGAGCACCCGTTCACCCGAGTCCATCGTCCACAGGTAGCACGTTGCTCCTGGTGTATGCCCTGGGCAATGATATGCCACGAGATCGTCGGCCATACGGTGTTCGGGGCCATTGTACGTTTGGTCCAGTCGACTCGACCGGGACAGAATCGCATCGCGTTCCAACTCGTTACAAAACACGGAAGCTTCCAGCACATTGCAATATCGCGAAGCTTCGTCTCGGTGCGTCAGGAGCTGGAGTGTGGGCATGCCGAGTGTGCGCAAATGATCGAGGTACTCAGACACGAAGGAGCTCGAGTAGAGCCAGAGATTTCCCGCGGTTCGCTCGGCAAGAAATGCACGCGTGCGGATGGAAGTTCCTCCAAAAGGGAATTCGCACCGCGTCATCCATAACTTCGGCAGGCCCGCAGTCTTGAGCATCGCAGATGAGGGAAAAAAAAGTAAACTCGAAGGGTAGGGGCGCGCGTCCGCGGAAGAGGGCAGATAAGATCGGGTTCAGCAAGGCGAGAGCCCGAGCAGAGCGGGTCGAGCGAGGAGAAGAAGTAGACGGGGATGTCGCTCGTTTGCAGAGTGCGGCTCTCACGCGACCTTATCCGTCGTAGTGCCTGCCGCCAGGAACGGCGCCGCAACGAGGGTTTAGTAGTAGTCTCAATGGTTTAGGGCAAAGCGGGTTTTTGATAAACGAGAAGGGTAAGGTTTCCAGAGTGTCGTCGTCCCGAATGTGTTGTTGTTGTTGGTGGCGAGAGCGGAGAGTATATTAAGAAAGGCATGGCCGCGGAGCAGCTGGAGGCGGCGGCGGCGATGGGGATGAAGGCGGCGAGCGGTGTGCTGTCGACGCTGCTGCAGGAGGAGGAGAGTAGCGAGGACGAGGTGTCGGACGAGACGTACGCGGTGGAGTTCAGGGTGTCGGAGCCGTTGGGTCTCGAGCTCGAGGAGCGGGCTTCGAGCTGCACGCTGCGGGTGCGGCGGGTACTGAATGAGGGCGCGGCGGCGCGGAGCGGGAAGATCTCTCCGGGTGACGTGCTGCAGCGCGTCGGCGCCTCGGAGGTGGAGGGTATGGCATCGCTCGAGAGGGCGATGACGGCGGCGCGCGCGTCTGGCGACATGGCGCGAGTTGTGTTCGCGCGGCCCGCCAAGTCGAGCCGCAGCGCCGATGCGCTTGGGCGGCGGCTCGGTCGATTTGAGCGTGCGTTGGCCGAGGAGCGCGCGACGAGCGACAGTCTGCGAGAGGAGCTGGAGGCGACCCGCGCGCGCCTCGAGGCGGCGCTCGACCAGCGGGTGCGGGCCGTCGAGGGTGTTGTGAGTCGACGTCGTCGCAGGCCGCGAGCGAGATCCAGAGGACCGGGGAGCGCGACAACCTCCGCGCGGAGCGCGCGTCGCTCCTGGCCGAGCTCGCCGACGCCAAGCAGGCGGCGCAGCGCGCGGCGTGCGTTCGTATGGTCGCTCGCGTGACGCGTTCGCCAGGCTCGAGGCCGAGGCCAAGGCAGAGGCGATGGCAAAGAACCAGAGCGCGGCGACGACGCGGCACCGCCTGCGCGAGCTCGAGCTCGAGGCGGCGCTTGCGGCGAGCGAGGCGCAGCTCTCGCGCGCCGAGTCCGTCGCTGCCGAAGCCGGCTCGGCGGCGTCCGACGAGGCGCGCGTCCTAGCGCTCGAGGACGAGTTACGGGGGGCGCGCGAAGCACTCGAGACGCAGCGTCGCTCGGCGAGCGCGGCCGTCGCGGCGGTGCGCCAGGCCTCGAACGTCGAGACGGAGCGCCTCCGCGGGGAGCTCGTCGAAATCGCGGGCCGCCTCGAGGTCGCCGAGCGCGATGCCCGCGAGAGTAGGGCCCCGCCGCCGCCGCCACCGGTCGATCCCGCCGTTGAGCGACGCCTCGAACAGGCTGAGGCGGCCGCGCGCGTTGCTAACAAGCGCGCTCTCGATGCGCGGGCGGCACTCGACGACCTCAACGCCGACCGCGCCTCGCTCGCCACCAGGCTCAAGGCCGCCCAGGAGAAGGCGACCAGGTTCGAGACCAAGCTGCGCGCCGCCGAGCAAGCAGCGAACAACAATCATCTCGCGCTCACAAAGCCGTCTCCTCATCACGGCAAGAGCGCGCGACGGCCGCGGGACCAACTCGTCGACCTCGTCGGCGACGCCCGCAAAGGCGGTCCGCTCGTCTCGCTACTTCGATACGTTGACAACCTCGGCCTCGCAGCCGGCAGTCTTCTCCGCGGCTCGCTCCTTGTCCGCGTCTTCTTTGTCTTCTACATTCTCCTCCTTCATGCCTGGACCTTCCTGCTCGTCACAGCCAAGACCTACGCCCTCTCCATGGAGGTCGACCCCCAAGACGGCTACGCAAACGGCGATTTTCTTCCCCCGCGAGGGACTCGCCTCCGCGGGGCGTCTGTCCACGACGTTTGACGCACGCCTCTTATTTTATTCCCCCCTCCGCCCTCGTTATGAGATCGATCATCTCCTCCTTCTCCTCCCGATTCTCTGGAGCGCGCCGTCGAGTGCGCGCTTCCACCAAAGTGGCGCAATGCGGCCCTGAATGATACATAATAGTATGGCGGCGTCCGGCGCGGTCGAAGTATGTTCGAAGAGGGAGCGTGTCACTGAGAGAATATGTGTCCGTCGTAAGGATCCTCACGGAGGACCACAACAGTGCAGCGCCGCGGGCCGGCCGAGCGTAAAATAGTGACTACTTGCGGCACGAAGGGAGGCACGAAGGGAGGACTGAATGAATGGCCTCCCACCACGAGACGAAACGCACCGTGATGCCGAAAGCAGAGAGGAGATACCGCGGTCTCAGGAACCCTCTCGAACCGTATAGACCAAACAGTGTTGACGTTGCAGGCGACGCAAATACGTACCGCACTCGGTGAGGACGGTGACGGAGACGTTGGAGATGCCACCGCCGACGTCGTAATTGCCGAGGGATATCTATGGCTTAGAGCATTGCGAAGTCCAGGACCTTGGGCACGACTTCCTCGGGCTTGGCGAACGCGCTCATCGTGCGACCACGCCCTTGTCGCGCGCCATACGGCGCTCCCTCGCCTCGATCGTCTCAAGACCTCGCCGGCGTTGAAGAATGGTCACTCTTACAGTAGCAGCCTCGCGTTGCCTCCTCCGCGTGACATTTGAAAGTGAAACGGTTGCACTGCCGACACGGCGGTGACCCACTTGCTCACAGGCAGGATCCCACCGGAACACCGTTCTTTTGGATTCTCTTCTGGGGCAAGCGTTGTTGCTTTTTGTTCCGGCAACGAACAAATGAGCGTTCGCGGTGTGTTCTTTTCACAGCCCTCCCTTCGTTTTGTAGCCTCAAAATAAAGCGTAGTTGTAGATTCCGTTGAGGCAGTCCCCTATTGGCTGCGTGGGCGGTTCCCAGGTTCAATTCGAGAGAAGGACAGGTGACAACTCTGAGAACCTCGACGCTTGGGACCAGGAGAAGAGTAAAGTTGTGTTGCAGAATGGCGACGGCGGCTCGGCGTCGGTTCGTGACACGCGCGGCGTACGCTTTATCGAAGCGCATGGTGCCGAAGATAAGCGTGACGGAGCGAGTTGCGTTGGGGTGTGGTACAGTCGGATTCGATCGCGAAATATTTTCGGGGAAGCCGTCGTTCGAGAAGCTCGTCGAGACGTACGCGCCCAAGATGAGAATGACGAGCGAGGAGATGGAGTTCCTCGCGAGCGAGACGGAGGAGCTGTGCAGCATGGTCGACGACCACGAGGTACTGCGACGGAAGGACTTTCCCGCCGAGGTCTGGGAGTACATGCGGCGGCGCGGTTTTTTTGGGCTCAAGATTCCCAAGGAATGGGGCGGCAAGGGGTTTTCGACGGCGGCGACCTCGGCGATTTTGGTCAAGCTGAGCTCGGTGTCGTCGGACCTGACGTCGACGGTCGCCGTCCCGAATTCGCTCGGGCCCGGCGAGCTCCTCGTGCGATACGGAACCGAGGCGCAGAAGGCGACGTACCTGCCGCTGCTGGCCGACGGCACGCTCATTCCGTGCTTTGGGTTGACGGGGGTCCACTCTGGTTCGGACGCGACGTCGCTCATCGGTTCCTCGGGCGTCGTCGAGCGCGACGCTTACGGAAATCTCGGCGTACGATGCCATTTCGACAAACGCTACATCACCCTCGCACCGGTGGCGGGCCTCGTCGGGATCGGCTTCGACCTCAAGGACCCGGACAACTTGCTGGGGGGCACCGGCGCCGAGGGCTTTAGCGTCGCCCTCCTCGAGCGCGGACACCCCAACCTCGAGATGGGTCCGCGCCACGAGCCCCTCAACGCCGCCTTCATGAACGGCACCGTCAAGGGCAAGGACGTCTGGGTCCCGATGAACGCCATTCTGGGCGGCCAGGAACGATGCGGCCAGGGCTGGCACATGTTCGTCGAATGCCTCGCCGAAGGCCGCGGCGTTTCTCTCCCGGCTATGGCCGTCGGCGTCGGCAAGGGCCTCGGCCCCCTCGTCGGCGCCTACGCGCGCGCGCGCAAGCAGTTCAAGGTCCCCATCGCCGAGTTCGGCGGCGTCCAGGAGGCGATCGGCCTGATTGCCTCGGACGGCTACATCACCGTTGCCTCGACCGAGCTCATGAACGCGATCGTCGACAACCACGAGGCCCCGATGGTCTTGTCTTCTATTATGAAGCAGAACATCACCGAGCGCGGCCGCCGTATGGTCAACGCCGGCATGGATATTATGGGTGGCGCTGCGATATCGATGGGCAAGGACAACGTCGTCGGCGGCGCCTACATGTCTTTCCCTATCGCCATCACCGTCGAGGGCGCCAACATCATGACTCGCTCGTTCCAGATCATCGGCCAGGGCCTGATGCGGTGCCATCCGCACCTCCTCGACGTCGTCGAGGCCCTCGAAGCGACCGACAAGGATGCACCCAAGCGCTTTGCCTCGAGCGTCGGGAGCATGGTCGGCCACGCCATGACGAACTTTGGGCGAGCCGTCGGCTCGGGCCTCGCGCACGCGGCTTCGCCGTCGGCCGTCTTCTCGCGCCCGACCAACCCCGAAAAGCTCGTCGCGTACCACAAGGCGCGCCTCGACCGCCTCGCCGCGAACTTTGCTTTCACGGCTGACATGGCACTCCTCCTGGGGGGACGTCTCAAGTTCGAGGAAATGTTCATGGGCCGCCTCGCCGACACCGTCGGAGCCGTTTTCCTCGGCTACGCCGCGCTCCACCACCTCGCCCGCAACGCCAAGACGCTCCCCGCGAACGACAACGGCCTCGCGCTCGTCGCAGACCACGCTTTACTCCGCCTCGAAAAGGAGGCCCACGACGCCCTCCTCCAAGCAGCCAACAACCTCCCGCGCATGCCGGGCCGCTTCGACGTAATCGCCGCGTCGCTCGTTCGTACCGCGCTTCGCCCCGTCGGTTTTCTCGGCGCGACCGACCTCGAGCCGAGCGACAAGCACACCCAGGATCTCGCCTCCCTCCTCACCACGCAAGACTCACAGTACGCCGCCACCTTCCTCGTTCCCGGCATCTTCACCTCCGACGGTATCCGTCGCGACATCATGGACGCGCTCCCGATCTGCATCCAAGCCGACAATCTCGCCGTCAGGCTCCGCAAAGAGAAGCGCGACCCGACCTCCGACGAGCAAGCGCTGTTCGACAAGGCCGACCAGGTCCGCGATCGCATCGTCCAAGTCTCCTCCTCCGAGCGTCTCGGGTGGCTCGAGCAGTCGGACCCGGCCTACGTCCGCCCCGCCATCGAGCAGACCCGCGACTGGCTCGCCGAGATCCAACCCGAGGATGCCTCGAGTCTCCTCCAAGCTGCCATTCAAGCTCCGCAAAAGAAGATGGCTAACGCTTAAAGCGCGACGTGTATAACGATGACAGCGCCTTTCCGCGCGTCCGCCCGTGTTTGCTTTGACGTCGCCCGACCCCACACCCGCCCTCCGCCAAGTCCTTTCGACTGCGATTTTGTCCTAGCGCGATTGCGTTATTGGAAGCCGCCCGTGTCTTCGTTGTTGCTGTCGTCATTGTCGTTGATCCTCGCTCTTTCGAACTCCGATGTCTCCCCACCCCAAAGTCGATCTCTACTCGGCGCACCGAGGCCACCCGCGCCCTCGACTCCCCGAAATCAATCAATCTCACGCAATCTCTCACCCCTTTTCGATGTCCTGTGTGCCTGCTTTCTCCAAGCCGAGGTGCTAGTAGTTTCGAAAGTAGCACGCGAGCCCACTCCCACAAGTCGCCGTCTCGAACCCCTTCCCTGAAGTCGCGTGTGCACTTAGCTTCACTCAAAACCTACTAAATCCTCCGTTGACCTGCGTGCCTCCTCGAACATTTCTTAAAAATTACTCCCGCCCGTAGCACGCGGCGGCACCCGTAGCTAGTTAAACTTCTTACGCCATTTTGCGCGGCAGGGCGCTCCCTTCCGACCCTAAAAACTACACGCTCGCGGACTTTGGTGTAGAATGGCTGTGCAAACTTCACCGCAGCCAAGGCGACCAAGGTTCGCCGATTGGGGAATCGCCAACGCCTAGTCAGGGCGCGCTGCGCCCGCCCTCGGCCATGTCGCCGCCGCGGGAAGCCCCACCCAGCCGCGCCCAGCAGGACGTCACACTTCTTCGCACGTACGTCCGGTGTCCGCATGCGCATGACCTACGGGCTCGAGGCCCGTCCTCTCTTCGCTTGCCCTGCGGCTCGGCGATGACCCCGCCGCATTTCAGGCATCACGCCTTTCCCCCCAACCTCTGATATACGAGATACCTTCGCCCCCAGCTTTACGTGTCGTAACGTTAGTAGCCGACTCTTAAATACCCTCGTCAGCGATGGCCTGGCAAACTGGGACGTCGCCGGCGCTGTTCAAGACGCGGAATCGGGTGACCGAGGTGCACATTGATGGGCTCGCTCTCCTGAAGCTCGTCAAGCACTGCAGGGACAGCCTACCGCAGATGGTGGCGGGCTCGCTTCTGGGACTCGACGAGGGGAAGACCCTCGAAATCACCCACTGCTTCCCCGTGCCCGCCCCTCGGGCCGAAGTCGACGAATACGAGGGGCAGCCCGAGGGCGTGTCTCCGATTGAGGGGGGGGACATGGAGGGCGAGGAATACCAAATGGAGATGATGAAGATGTTGCGAGAGGTCAACGTCGACAACAACTGCGTCGGGTGGTACAAGTCGATTTACTTCGGATCGTTTTGCCAGACGACGCTCGTGGAGACCCAATTTTCCTATCAAGAAAACTTGTCGGAAAATAGTGTTGTGGTATTGTACGATCCTGTGCAGTCGCTCAGGAGCACGACGACGATCAAGGCATACAGGCTCAGCGACGAGTTCGTAGACGCCTATCGCGCGAAGAGCACGGGGTTCGTCCCGCCATCGGACGTATTGATCGAGCTTCCCTTGAAAATCAGAAATCCCGGCCTCATCACGGCTTTCTTGTACGATGTCAAACAGGAGGGGCTGTTGAAGGCGGGCCCGCGCTACTCGGACCGCCTCGACAACCCCGCCGCGCCTCTCGAGCGATACCTCGAGCACATGTGTTCGTGGGTCGACGAGCTCTTGGACGAAAACACAAAATTCCAGTACTATCTGCGATCCATCGATCGACAGGGAAAGGACGCCCAGCGCTGGGGATCGAAACGAGACGACGACGACCCCACCGCCCAATCGTGGAAAAACACCACGCCCCCGACGCGCCTCGACTCCCTGCTGATTGCCAACCAAATCAACGAATACGCCAACCACATCCAACTCCACTCCAAGGCCTCACTCTCCAAACTCTACCTCACCACCTCCCTCACCAAGGCTGCGGCACCGGCAGGGCCCTCCGCGGCGACGTCCTCTGTGCCGCCGGAGTAGTAGTAGCCGCCCGATCCATTAGGATGGGAAAAGATGGAGGACGTGAAGCCGACGGATTATTCATTCATGTACTCATAAACGACACGACGGGAGTTCCATGCCGAAGGCGGCCGCCTTTGCGTCGCAGGCAGGCAGCGCGGAACTGCGACAGGTCGAAGCCTGCCCGGGGCTCGGGCCCCCAGGCGTAGAGCCGTTGCTGCGCTTGGTGGTATCGGAGTTTGGACGACCGCAAATAATGCCTCGGCCTCGGGCATATGAGTTCGAGACACGTCGCAAACAAGCCCCGATACTCCAATTAGGACATCTTGGCGAGGCGGCGAATCTCGTGCAAGGCGGCGAGTTGCCTCGCGGACGAGTCCGCAATGCTAGCGTTTGTCTCGTTGATGCACGGATGAAACGTAGCAAAGCCGTGGGCTTTGATGATATCCAGAGCCGCATTAGTCCCTCGAGTATAAACGGGTGACCGTAGGCGATCTCCTCGTCTTCTCGGTAACACGCTCTTCCCACATACGCGCCGACACTCTTTCGGAGTCGAGACTTGTAGAATAATCGACGTTGGCTCCGACTCCAACCCACAATGGACGGCGCCGCGCTGCGAGAGCGCCGCTCTCGCGTAATCCAAAATGCCGTCGCTACCGCAGTGGACGCGGTCATTGAACGTGACTGGGTCAACACGCTCCAAAACAATCTCGCTTCCGGAGATTCGATCGAGACGGTACACGCGTCGCGTCTATCGTCGTATGTCTTGCTGTAGTTCTCGCACGGTGGCGGCCGGATCTTCGACGCGTACAGAGTCATGTCAAGCGCACCTATCTTATACATTCTCGCAAGAAACCACAATCTCCATCCCTTGGACTTGCCAATGAGCAACACGAACCGGTTCGAAGAGACCGTTCCGCGAACAATGCGAGTGTCTTGGTGAGGCACAAGTCGTAGCTGCGGTACATGCTCCTCGCGCTCGCGTCGGTTTTGGCGTGGTTCTAGAGTGTCAATCGTGGTCGCTTGGCGTCTCCTTAAGTACACGCACCATGCCCGTGTAGATGATTTGCGTTGTAGGAAAGTTGACATCGCTCCATGTCAGTTTGGTTCGAAGAAACCCGGTCTCGCACTATATTGTCGAACGTGATTGATATAAACCGCATACTTCTCGGCGATTCCACGACAAGAATACGTCGCGCTCGTACTTGTACTTGACGACGGACACGGACGCCGACTTGTCACGCGCAATGCGCGCAAACGGCAAAGCTGCCCCAGCGAATCCTACTGCTCATCGACATCGTCATGAGATTTGTGGCGTCCCCAGTGCCACAGCTGTTGCCCTCGAATCCCCTTTCGTACATAGCATCGCACTCATCGACATTCCCGTCAGTGACAACTCCAAGGAGCGGTGCGACAAGGACCCATCTCGCAATGACCACCGATTGTGGCATCTTTTTGACTCTACACACACACGTTTCACTTACTTATCAATAATAGCCCTAGTATTTCAAGGGGGGGGGGGGCACGGCACGTGATGCCGGGGTGAACGCCAAGCCGCGGGGCAGAAGAGGCCCCGCCCTTAGCGCCCTACGATGATCACGCGCCTCGTTGCGGTTACTGCGCTGGCGCACCGCGTCGCGACGGAGACCGTCGACATTATCGGTCGCGAGTTTGGCCTCTCGCGCGCCACTCAGGACGTCGATGAGCGCCAGGCGCGCAAAGTGATGATCGAGGCACAGCAGGGCTTGAGCACTGACGCACTCCACTTCAGCGGGCTTCTCTCTCTCTACGGCAAGGGTGGCGCCAAGCAGGTAAGTCGCAGTGCAACCGCATCTCATGTCCTTTAGGATCTGGCGAGGGCGGCCGAAAAGCGAGTGTGACATTGCACAACAAGGACACGAATCTCTATCGCGCGTAGGTTCCGCGCGGCGGCGGAGAGAGGTCACGCCTCGGCGCAAACGGCTCTCGGTGTTCTGCTGCGCCATGGCCTCGGAATCAGCAGAGACGACTACGCCGCGTTCGCATGGTACGATTGCGGATCAGAGTCTCCGCGACACTCGACGCAGGTTCGCCGCCGCCGCGAAAGCCAACCACGTCGAAGGCATGTGGCTGCTGGGAATCATGTATCTCGAAGGCAGGGCGACGGCCGTAGATCACACGCTCGCTCGCCATTGGCTTGAACGCGCCGCGAGCCGTGATGCCCTAGGTGCGCGCGCTTCTCTCGGTCGTGTTGCTTACGCGTGTTCGCAGACGCGATGCACTGGCTCGGCGTCATGGACGAGTACGGCCTCGGTCTGGCTGCGGCGAACTACACGGCCGCCGCAACCTGGTACAGACGTGCAGCGACTCGTGGCCACGTCTCGGCCGCATACCACCTCGGCCTTATGCACGCCTACGGCCGCGGCTGCAATCAAGACTTTTCGCGCGCACTCGTCCTCTTCCAGCAGGCGGCGGCCAAAGGGAGCGCCGGTGCCATGTACTACATTGGACTCGTGCACCTCTACGGCCACGGTGTTCTCGTTGACTACAACCTCGCGCGAGCATGGTGTTTCTTTTTGTTTCGCCCGTGTACTAACGTCCGCCTCGCCAGGTTGCAGAAATCGGAAGGTGCAAACGATGCCGCAATCTCAGACCAGGTTTGCCTCTCTTTTATTTTTAGTGCTTGGAGATGCCTCGACATACTAGGCTGCTAAAGCTCTACGGGAACTCGAGCACTCAATGGGACTCGCCTCCGAATTTCGACAACGAGAACTCGAGAAATACGCACGCAATAACGACATTAATAAACCGCATTATTATTAGGGTGAATTAGTTTAGTTGACTCCTTATGTGCCGTTCTTACCATCGTCTTGAGAGGCGTCTCGGGAGTCGAAAAGTACCTAGGTATATATTGCTTGGTTTCCCCCTTCTCGAGTGCCCCCCCAGTCTTCGGAGCTCGATTTTCGTACTCTCTCGTGTTCCCCTTCTCCGTTCTTTTTTCTCCATCCTTTGCGTTTATTGGATTTCTAGGTTTTTGACGAAGGGGATTTGTTCGCCTTCCGTTGGTAACTGGGATCCCGACCACAACCACGCCAGCTTTCGTTCCTTTTTCAAATATCCGTCTGCCCAAAATCGGAGTGGACGCATTCGCTTGCGCCCTTCGGCCAGCGCACGCACACACGCACGTATAGTTAGCATACTGATCGAACTGAATTGACAGTAGGTTTTTGCCTCGCTTGCCCAAGCTAGGTACGCGTGGCGGCCAGCTGCGCCGACGGACATTGCCATGCGAGGACCCGTCGTCGGCTATCATAATAAAACCCCCTAACTTCTTCTTTTTAAGTGCAAGGGGGTAAGGAAAACTTAGGCCCCCAACTTATGACTGAGTTTGACGTGACCGAGTTTTCGCCCAACTCCGACGATGCGCTCTCAGCCGAGCTGGAGGCGCTGAAGCTTGAGAACTTTGAGTTTGTGCCGGACGACGAACAGGCGACGTCGTCAGGGGGTGAGGGCGAGGGCATGGAGGACTACCACTCGCAGCTGACGTCTGCATACTATCGGATCGCGGCCGCCGAGGCCGAGCAGGAGGAGCTATTGGATGACATCAGCCAGCACCAGCGTACCATCGCCGAGCTGCAGGCCGAGCTACGTCTGTCGGTAAAGAACGTAACTCAGACGCGCGTCGAACTGGAGAAGGTCAACGCGCAGCTCGAGTCCGCGCAGCGAGACCAGGAACGAGAGGAACTCGAAAAACGCGAGCTCCAGAAGCAGCTCGACGCCGTGCAGGCGCATAGAAAGGAGGAGGACGGTCCTATTACCCAGGTGCTCAAAGACCTCATCACGACTAAGACAAACCTCGCGGAGGTCACTGAAGAGCGAGACCGGCGTCGGCTCGAGAAGAAGCACCTCGAAGATGAGCTCGCAAGAGTCAAGTGCGAGCTCGCCGCGATGATGGCCGAAGTCGACGACACGGAGGCAGAACTTCGGACTGTCCGCGAGGAGAACCGAGACCGGGGTATACCGAACGTCCCGTTGTGACCGATCACGCATCCGGCGGGCCGCTACTACAATGATAGACGCCCCGCAAACATAATAATACGAGCAGTCAGCACAAGACAGACTGCGATGGAAAGAAAGAAAGAAAGAAAGAAATGGATCCAACCAAAATTGCGGCAAGATCAGCCTTTCTCCGAGTTGGGGTGGGACGCACGCTGGCCGTCGTCTGTCGTCTGGGATGGGGACGTTGCGGAAGTGTTTAAGAAAAGGAGGGGAGCGCAGCCGGCAAGACAGCCAACGATGATGCCGAGGGTGGATGCGAGGGTGTGGGTTGCACGGACGTGGCCCGAAGTCTGTTGCTGGGTCGTGAGGCGGGGGTTCGGGAGGTAGGGTCGGAGGACGGCGTCGACGGTGCCACCGCTCAGCTGTCCCGTTGCGTCTGCGATGACGTTGCCAAAGGCTGCGCAAGCCATGGCCGAGAGGCCGAATTTGAGGCCGATGGTCGAGTCGATCGCGTCCCCCGCAACAAGCATGATCGAATTGTCGAGGAAGCCGAAAATGATGCACGGTATTGCCGAGATGACAGCGAGTCGCCTTAGCTGCCGCGCCGAGGGCGGTTCGGCGCCGGCGGCGGCCGAGTGCAACAGCATGCGGGGGCCCTGGCGTCGCCAAAAGGACAAGAATTCCGTCGCGTCGAGGACACCGTCGTCGTTCTTGTCGGCCTTGGCCATCAAACACTCAGCGTCAATGGGATTCTCGCGCACAAGCCGCCGACCGCAACTCACGACGAGCGCGTCGAACTCGGATTTGGAGAGTTTTTCGACGAACGCCGCGGCCTGCGCCTCGTCCGCGAGGCCGCTCATTCGTCGGGAGGGAGTTGCGAAGGGCCGAAGCAAGATTCGGTACAACCGCATGGCCATACGAAAAGTTCGGTCCGACCCTTACCCTTCTGTGGTCGGGTGCGATGTGGTGGTGGTGGAGCGCATGTCTGTTCCCACTCCTCCCCAACCGTAGTTTGCCGGGGGTCGCGCAAGTCCACGTTCGGAATTTGCCCTGGTTCACCGCGAGCGAGGTCGTAGAAGCGGAGCTGCGCGAGGCCGTCGAATCGCGCGGCTGGAAGTGTGAGGTCGAAGTGCTGCCGCTTCGAAAAGCGCGCCTTCGTGACGCTGACAAGGAGCACTCGGGGGGCGCCATCCTCCGCTTTGCCGACCGCGTGGTCGCGGCGGCCTGCGCGAATGCCTTGGATGATATGCTCATCCTGGATCGCCGCGCGAGCGCCGCGCTGCTCGAGGTCGTCGACGAGCCAGATCTACGAGTCGACGTTGCCTTCGGCAACGCTGACGCGCGCGCGCAACGGAGTCGTAGGACAGCGCGTCGCTTCGCCGCGGCCGTGGACGTCGCGACCGTGCCGCCGTGCCTCGCGTTCGAAGAGCTCGTCGTCGACGGGATGGACTGGGCAAAAATACCGGAGTGTCTCGATCCGGTTGGTGGCGGCGAGCTCCGCGGCGCTCGCGGCGAACGGAAGCGCGCGACCGTTGAAAGCTTCGCCCACGTCGCACGGCGCCTCGACGGCGACATCGTTGACGTCGCGAGCGGCGCCGGAAACCTGGGCTTGCCGCTGGCCAAAGTTCTCGACCGCGTCTTGGTCGCCGTCGACGTCAACCCTCGCGCCTTAGACCGCCTCGTGCAGCGCGCGATCGAGGGGAACGTTCGAGCGACTGCCCGCGTCGCCGACGCCGATGGCCTCCAGCTTGACAACTCGGACGGGATAGTCGTCTCGCTTCATGCCTGCGGCGCTGTCTCTGATCTCGCGATCGAAGCCGCCGTTTCCGCCAAATTGCCCTTCTTAGTAAGCCCTTGCTGCGCCGGGAAAGCCCAAGTGCAAAGGCAGACAAGTTCTTTGGGGGCGATCGATCGCGCCGCGAGGCCGGCCCGACTCCGATATCCGCGCTCCCGCTGGGGCCGCGATGCATTCGGCGACACCTACGCGCTCCTCGCTGCCGCCGCCGACTACGGTCCCTCCGTCTCGAGAGACGACAACGGCCTGCGGAGGCGTCTGCAACGCCGAGCGAAGCACCTCGTGGAGACAGACCGGCTTCTCGCTGCGCGTGAAGCGGACTACTACGTCCGACTCCTCGAAATGCCGGGTCTCGGTTCAAACTACCCTAAGCCGGACCTCCTTGTCGGCGCACCGCGGGGATCGCGAGGGGCAGCGACCCTCGCCGACCTTTCCGCGCGCTCGCTCTCTCCATCGGCCCTGCAGCTGACACCTCTCAACGACGATCTGCTGAACTTGTAGGGAAGTGTAGTCCACTCGTCCACTCGAGTCCAAGTTTGTGGTGATCTTTTTTCCCTATTTTCTCGAGGGTCGTCTGATCATTTCTATATCTGTATCTTCGTGACGTCATAACAAAACAAACCGCACGATGCCGATCGAAATCGTGAATTCGAGCATCGACCTATCCGACACGACGAGGAGAGTCGTAACAAGTCGAACTTGGTACGGTACCACGTCGTATCGCTGTGATGCGACAACAGGTATCGAACGAAATTCGAACGTGCGCCTGCAACGTCCCCGCGTAAGTCTGTTGTCTCACACAACAACAACGCGGCCGGCGCTCGACGAGAACGAGCGGGGTCACTCCACAGCCTTCTAAACTTGCAGGCTTTTTAGCAGCGTCTGTTTTGAACCCACGTCGCCTCCATGGACATTTTTTGATGCGCACACACCACAGGCATATCGCGTCAAGGTGAACGACAAAGGAGAGAAAAAGCGAGACTTGATCATCCATCAAAACCCGATCGAGGGTGACAAATGCATAGAACAGCAAGGCCGGAACTGTAAGGCTGGTTTTCTGTCATCATCGATAGCAGAGGTCGGTGAAAACGCAGCCACGACGGCCGCGGCAAATCGTGGCGGGATCTCGATGGTATCAGGCCAAGAGGGCATGACGTGCCACCTGTGGTCTGCTCGAGCTCCAGTGCCGTTGCGACCACAGCGAAAGAGTCGAAATCACGGGTTTGCGCGCATTCTTAAGTCTATCGCAACCGGGAGGGAACGAGTGCTCAACGTGCAGCGCGGCGCACCGTTGAGCGGTTACGTCCATCCCGTTGATGCCCTAAGTTCGCTCATAGCAGCGAATGCTGCTGCGGATGCTGACGACGGCCGTGATGACAGCTTTCGAGGCGGTCGAGGACGTCGCCTCGAACCAGAGAGACCAGAGACAGATGGCCGAGGGGAAGAATACGACGAAGATGACGAGGACACGGTCGCGAAACAGGCTATCGCGCTCTTCGCCGCTTTTGGGCTTAGTCTTGGGAAAAGCGAAGAGCAACTCGCCAAAAGTGGCGACAACCGAACTAACAACAAGAGCTCATCCGACCAGGGTTCAAAATCGGGATCACGGCCAGGCTCGGCTACTTCAGCGCGATCGGGGGGCTCGACGGAGAGTGCTATGTCCGGAAGTTCATCCGTCTCGTTCGTTTCGGCGACGTCTGGTATGACGGCCAGTTCTATGCGATCGCGAAACTCAAAGTCGGGACGTCGAAAGAAGAAAAAATCGGAAATCGCGTCGATCCGGAGTCCCGGCGTATCAGATGATGACGTTCCAAAGTACGATATAGAGGCACAGTCGAAGGAGTTTGAGGCCCAACTCGATGAGGTCGTGAGCAACCTGGACAAACATCCGCAGTCCAACCAGCCAACGGGCAACAATTCGAGGGCCTTGTCCTCGAATAATAATGGAGCCGGCACGTCGTCCTTAGGCGGCGGCGGCGTTGAAGGACTCGCTTTTACGGAACAGCGGCCAGCTTCCACACACCAAGACGAATCAGGTATCGGCGCGCGGCGGCAGAGGCATGCCTCGGTGCTGTCGGCTCACCCGTCTCAGGGCGCTTCGAGCTCACAGTCCGCAAACAAAGCGACCGCTGGGCAAGTAGCCGCTGCCGCCGCGGGACACGACAAGAAAAAGAATGAGGTGCAGGCAGCGGATGAGCCGCCCAGCCGAACGCGAAACCCAAAGCCTGGTCGGACGAGAGTAGAGGCAAAGGCAGCGACGAACACGCTTTCGCGAACTTTGCGCGAAGTAAAATCCTCGGCAGCTAAAATCGACCGCAAGCTAGCCGCCGCGTTGCGCACTCGAGAGCGCGACTGGCACCAGCAACTCCCGCTAAAATTCGAGACCCTTCTTCCTGGCGCGCACTCCTCGTTGGGTCGCTTGATATCGCTTCCTAGCGAGGTCGCTCCTCGTCGGCGCCGCTTCCCTGTTATCTCCGTACAGAAAGACGACGATGAGAACGGACTCGCTGGTCTCGCAGAACTCGAGAAAGCAGCCAAGGGCGGCGCCGAATCCGAAAATGGCGTCGAGTCAGACGAGATAGAACGGAGTCTCGGTTCGCAAATGATTGACGACATGATCGGTGGCGAAGTCCAGTACCGAGACGTGCTCGTAGAAGTGCGCGCGATGGGGGTCCGAATGCTTGCGCGCCAGCGCGGCAAGTTGTCCGAGTCTGTGCGACTTTACGGGTGGCTAAGACCAATGCTTCAAAAGCTTATCTCGAGCGCGCAGAAGCGCGGCGGCCTTCCGCAGTGCGTACTTAAGTTCCTCGCGGCGAACTACCGTATGCTCGCTTCTGGTGCTGTTCTCGACGAGAGCGTCATGTTCATCATCATGCGGTACGCGTTCAAGGGGAAAGACTGGAAGGAGAAGACGCTTGAATACATCGTTCCTGTCGTGTGCGAGGCGCTTCATGTCCCACACGAACAACTCCAAATCTGGTTCCGAGAAAACAACATCGACTACTCACAGAATCTCCTCCGTATCCTCAAGAAGCGAACCGGTCGTGGACGACACAAAGGGGGTGGCGGCGGATCGAGACACAACAAGCACCACCACAAGTTTGGTGGCGCGGCTGCTTCGAAACGCTCCTTTGGCGGCCTTGGTTCTCTCGACGAGGGTGGCGCTAGTATGCCCAATGGGCCCGCGTCGCCCTCGACATCGTCCGTCGGTGCCGGTCTGCGATCAAGTCCGGGTGGCATGCGCGGCGGAGCCGTCTCCACGCCGATGCGCACGTCCCTCGGCGGCTTGTCGATGCTCGAGGATGACGAGGAAGAAGACGAGACGCGCTCCCTCGCTTCGGAGGCCTCTCGTGCCTAATTGCCAGGAGAGGAGACTGTGTCCAAAACAACGTAGAGCACCGGCGGAAGGTTAGTCGGCGGGCCCTTTGCACATTGTGGACCGCGGCCGACCCTGTGTCGGAGCAGGGGGCAAGACGTGGAGGAGACACTTCTCCAAAGCGGCCCCACTGGCCCTAATTGATGGAGCAGCGTAGCCGAGTTGAGCCGAACTTCGGACCTCCGACGCGCTTACGCCGGTCTCGGGGGTGCTCAGGGTGTGTGGGATACGAAGGTTAACCCGGAGCCCCACGTTAAGGGTATGTGTGGAATATTCTTCACCCGGATTGAATAATAGCCTTTTCTCCCCAGCGTGTTCTGAGCGTGGTGGGTCGCATCCGACCTAGGAACGAATTACAACCGTGTTTTAATCTAACTTAGGAGGTAATGAACATATTAATTACCCGTGGTTCGCATTAAAAATACACTGTGTGGTAATATGGTAAGCAACTCCCGTGCTCAAAGAGCCAGAGCGGAGTGTTGTTGCTGCTGTTTCTTGTTGTCGCGCGCTGCTGGTTGTTATACCGATAGATTCAAAATCATTGGCGTGGAGGAGTGATAGGGGGTCTGTTGTGGGTCCTTGCGCCGAGGTCGGCGTCCAAGTACCTACAACTAGCCTGCTTCACAACATACATGACCCTCGCTGACTATTATTACCCCTCCCGACAACGCACCAAAACCCTCAAGCCCCAACACGAACCCCCCCTCTCTTAGCCGCAGATGCAAAGCCTTCAAGCACCCCTCCCCTCGCAGCAGTCGACCTTTTAAAAACCCTCATTTTAGGCCCCGCATCATGCAGGCACAGCCTGCACGTCCCCACACAACTACGTAGCAAAAACCTTCAAGCACCCCCCCCCCCTCGTAGAAGTCGACCTTTAAAAACCCTCATTCTATGATGTGGTGCCGCCATGTTCTTCTGTTGTGCGTGCCCGCGGCGACCGGGTTCTCTTCGTCGTCGTCCGTTGCGAGGAATCATCACCGGTGCGCGGTGGGGCGATGCATGGTGGGCGAGGGTGTAATGTCTGACGTTCCCCTCGATGCGAGCAGCATCAACGAGGGGGGACTCGTGGTGAGTTTGATCGTGTCGCTCGCCTTCATCGCGTTCGGCGGAAGCCGGTACTTCGAGCCCGCAGACCCGCGCCAGGCGCTCGAGATTCCCAAGAGTCAGTACTTGATCCGGTGGGTGTCGGCCGAGCGCGTGGTTTACGAAGGCGTCGCGAGCATCGCCGAGGTATCGGAGGCCGGCTTGAACGCAAAGACCTTTTCGTCGCTCGAGGAAGCCAACGCTTTGGCGCGCCAGCTCGAGCGTCAGATTCCGAATGTGCGGTACGGAGTCTACGCCGTGACTCCCGGCACGGCACCGGTGCAGTTGAAAGACGTCAGCCGCGTCCAGCGGCGTCGCGTCCTCGATCCACAGGACGTCTGGGACAACGAGCTCACGGAACTCGCGGAGGAAGAGGCTAGCGAGATGCGCGGGCCCGTTGACGAGGAGTGGGCCGCCTTTCGACAGCGGACCCTCGAACTTGGCCGCACGCTCAAGGAGCAGGTCGACGTCGAGGTTATAGGCGGGGAGACGGGCAAGCCACCATGTCGCCTCTGCAACGGCAAGGGCGTCCGGGTGCTCTTCGGCGAGGAACGTCCCTGCGACTGGTGCATGGGTTCCGGCATCGGCGAAGTAAATTAAGACTAGGGTTGACCTCCCAGAGGCCACACACCAGGTGGCAGGTCAAGAAGCACGCGCGGAGACGTCGTAGAGGCACGAGACGCGTCGCCGCAAGGGTGCGGAGGCAACCGGGGAAGGTCGTCGGAGCGTCGCATCGAGCTCGGCTCGGCGCGCGGGGTCGGTGAGCGTGGCCTGGGCGCCTTGGACGGCGAGGAAGGTGTCGGCGTCGCCGGCCGGTTTGTCCGGGTGCGTCTCGAGCGCGCGGCGTTTGTAGGCGGCGCGGATCTGCGCGGTCGTCGCCGTCGTCGCTACGCCCAGGATATCGTAGGCCGTCGCGTCGCGGTGTGGTTCCTCGGCGGCGGGGAGCTCGATGTCATCATCGCGGGGGTGGTGGTAATCGTCGCCGTAAACGCGGAGGCGCGCGAAATGCTTCGTCCGCGCCCAGAGCCGCGCGCGGCGAGCTTCGAGGTCGGCGCGGCGAGCCGCCAAGGCAGCGAACTCTGGATCAGCGACGCGCAGGTGGCAGAAAAGGTCGTCGGCGGCCTTGGAAGCCTTGGCGAGGGCTCTATCGTCGACGGCGGCCCACTCCAAGCGCCGTACAGATCCGAAGAGACCGCAGAGCACGGACTCGCACCTCGCGAGCCACCGCGCCGCGCGCGCGTCGAAGGGGTGCTCGTCGCGGGCGGCGGTGTAGGCGTGTTTCGCGGCCTCGAGGTCGCCAGCCAGCGCGAGCGCCGTCGCCCGGTCGAGCGCGAGCGTCGGGTGGTCCAGCCCGGCGCTGCCGTAGGCCCTCGCCGCGAGTGCGAAGTCTTCCGCCGCGAATGCCGCGTCCCCGGCGACCTTGGCTGCGTGATGGCGGCCGCCGTCGTCGGCACGTCTTGCAGCGTCCTCGTAAAGACTCGCCGCGCGCAACACCCGCGCCGCGAGGACCGGGTCCGTGACGAAATCGGCGCTCTCGACGACCTCGTCGACCGCGGCCGCCCACCGCCGCGCCTCCACCAGCGCCGCCACCAGCGCCGTCGTCGCCGCGCGAGACCAAGGGTCGACATCAAGCGCCCGTCGTGCTTCCCGTTCCCTCGTCGCCGCGCACGCGCCCTCTGCGGCGGCGAGCAACGAGGCGACCTCCTCCTTTTCGCGACGACCTTCGACATCCTCGACGTCGACCCGTGCCAACCGCCACGGCGCCCGGCCGCGCGGGATACCGTCGTCGACGTAAAAACACCTGCCCTCGCGCCGCCGTCTGACGACCACCACGCCATCGCCAAGCGACGCCAGCGTCGCGCGCCGCGACACATACTGCTCTCCGCACACCACCTCCATGTCCTCCGCTGCGAAGCTGCTGGCTTTCGCCACGGCGCGGAGAATGCGAGCCCGCACGGGCCCGCGGCTCCACGACTCGGGCGGACGCACCCGAAGACTCACAATCCGTCGCACCTCCTCGTACCTGCACTCTAGCACCCTCTCCATGTGAAGAAAAGATGTCGCTGTTGAGAGATGGTTTTGTGTAGAAGTTTTTTATACGAGACATTGACTCGACTCGACGGGGAGCACAAGAAGACGCGCGCGAGGGGTGTCTTGCTGCTGCTGCTGCGGCGGCGCCGAGGGGACGACGAACTTCCTCGCGACGATGCTGTGGGAACGCGGCCGCAAGCTGCGCACACGTGGGGGGGGAGGGGCAAGCCTGGTGGGAATACCAAACCTCCTCCGCGGACGAGTCTGTTGTCTTCTTCTTCTTTTTCTCCTGCCACCGCCTTCTTCTTCTTGTAGTCGAAGCACGAGACGGGGTGGTCCTATTGCCACGTGCCCCGGAGGAGAACCAAACCAAGGTTCGTCGCGTCAGTCCTTTTCGAGCCAGTCGTCGTCGGGCTTGACGTCATCAAGCGTCGGTCGGCCGAGGCCGCTCCTTTTCCGCCGCTCCTCGCGAATCTGTTCGGACCGGCGCTGTTCAAAGTTGCGGTTGCCGAGGCGGGAAACGTACGAGCCGAGAAAGATGAGGGCAAACTGCTGGCTCACGAACAACTGGTTTGCCTTGTCGCTCGTGATGACGTTGATACCGGAATCCTCAAGGTTTCGTTGCACCCAGTCGGGGAGCCCCGTCAGATCGACTTTGGCTGGCAGGCTCGCGCTGCTCAGCACCAAGTCGCTCACGTCGACGAGCGACTTTAGAGGCCTCGGACCGCGTCGCGCAAGCCCCACCCGAGAAGCGACCGACGGGGCGATCACCCTAAACCCAACTGCCGGCTGCGCCAGGATCGCCACGCATGCGAGCCACCGCAACTCACGACATCTCGCTCGACACCATCCGCCACGCTCGTCGCCCATCGTCACCAAGAACGGCGAGGATTTCACCAGGGTTTGTAGTTGCAGAACCTCTACTTCAAACCAAACAACATGGGGGTCCTAACTACTAATCGACAGATCTTCTTAACTACTAATCGACAGATGTTTGTCTGTCTGTTTGTTTGTTTGTTTGTTTG
>JAQMWT010000293.1:0-40112 GCA_029834535.1 Chrysophaeum taylorii
TGATCCCTCGAGCAGTCCTACGTTCGGTCCTGCGAGTGCCATCGCCAGCACCGAGCTCTGTGCCATCATTTTCGCCAACGACGTTTTGCATCGATCTCGGTGGCTTGGTCGCCTACTTTCCGTTCGAGGACGGTCTCGAGATACACTGGCAACGGCCAGACTTGCGTGGTCCGAGGTGCGACAGAAACGACCAATCGGCTCGGCGACTCCGCCGGCGCGCTTCTCTTCAACGGCTCGAGCAACGTGTTCTGCGACGACGCCGCGATCGGCAGGGCCGAACCTCGGACGTATTGCGCTTGGGCTCGTGCGGACGACTCGGACGACGAGCCATGGTACGCGCTCTTCATACTGGAGACGAAGTTGCTGGTGGCGCGATACGTGCTCGAGGTTCGAGCTGCAGTTCAGCGACGACGATGGAAGCTTATCTTGGGTTGGCAGTGGAGCTTCCAGCTGTGACGAGCAATTCTCAGAGCCTTCGGAGAGAGTGTCGAATCCCAGCGACTGGCATTTCCTGTGCGTGCGCTTCGACGGCGTTGACGTGTCTATCCACGCCGACGGCGACTTGCTGGTGACGTACACGCCCCCGGAAGATGTCGCGACGGGCTCCGACCTTGACTTCATCATTGGGCACGTCGACGACGTGCCAAGCACCGACGCGCTGGGATGGGTTGGTGCGATCGACGACGTTATGATCTTTGACACGGCGCTCTCGACAGCAGAAATCGACGAGCTCTACAAGCTGACCGAGTCGGATCGCTTCAGTGCCAGGCTCGCGAAATGCAGACCAAGTCCGGCGCCGACCTCGGTGCCGTCACCAAAGCCAACCTCCGTGCCATCACCAAAGCCGACCGGTGATCCCTCGAGCAGTCCTACGTTCGGTCCTACGCGAGTGCCATCGCCAGCACCGAGCTCTGTGCCATCATTTTCGCCAACGACGTTTTGCATCGATCTCGGTGGCTTGGTCGCCTACTTTCCGTTCGAGGACGGTCTCGCCGTCGACTACACTGGCAACGGCCAGACTTGCGTGGTCCGAGGTGCGACAGAAACGACCGATCGGCTCGGCGACTCCGCCGGCGCGCTTCTCTTCAACGGCTCGAGCAACGTTTCTGCGACGACGCCGCGATCGGCGGGGCCGAACCTCGGACGTACGCTTGGGCTCGCGCGGACGACTCCTCGGACGACGAGCCATGGTACGCGCTCTTCCATACTGGAGACGAAGTTGCTGGTGGCGCCGATACGTGCTCGAGGTTCGAGCTGCAGTTCAGCGACGACGATGGAAGCTTATCTTGGGTTGGCAGTGGAGCTTCCAGCTGTGACGAGCAATCACTTCGAGTGTCGAAGAGCGACTGGCATTTCCTGTGCGTGCGCTTCGACGGGGTTGACGTGTCTATCCACGCCGACGGCGACTTGCTGGTGACGTACACGCCTCCGGAAGATGTCGCGACGGGTTCCGACCTGGACTTCATCATCGGGCACGTCGAGGACGTGCCAAGCAGCGACGCGCTGGGATGGGTTGGTGCGATCGACGACGTCATGATCTTTGACACGGCGCTCTCGACAGCAGAAATCGACGAGCTCTACAAGCTGACCGAGTCGGATCGCTTCAGTGCCAGGCTCGCGAAATGCAGACCAAGTCCGGCGCCGACCTCGGTGCCGTCACCAAAGCCAACCTCCGTGCCATCACCAAAGCCGACCGGTGATCCCTCGAGCAGTCCTACGTTCGGTCCTACGCGAGTGCCATCGCCAGCACCGAGCTCTGTGCCATCATTTTCGCCAACGACGTTTTGCATCGATCTCGGTGGCTTGGTCGCCTACTTTCCGTTCGAGGACGGTCTCGTCGACTACACTGGCAACGGCCAGACTTGCGTGGTCCGAGGTGCGACAGAAACGACCGATCGGCTCGGCGACTCCGCCGGCGCTTCTCTCCAACGGCTCGAGCAACGTGTTCTGCGACGACGCCGCGATCGGCGGGGCCGAACCTCGGACGTATTGCGCTTGGCTCGCGCGGACGACTCGGACGACGAGCCATGGTACGCGCTCTTCCATACTGGAGACGAAGTTGCTGGTGGCGCCGATACGTGCTCGAGGTTCGAGCTGCAGTTCAGCGACGACGATGGAAGCTTATCTTGGGTTGGCAGTGGAGCTTCCAGCTGTGACGAGCAATTCTCAGAGCCTTCGGAGAGAGTGTCGAATCCCAGCGACTGGCATTTCCTGTGCGTGCGCTTCGACGGCGTTGACGTGTCTATCCACGCCGACGGCGACTTGCTGGTGACGTACACGCCCCCGGAAGATGTCGCGACGGGCTCCGACCTTGACTTCATCATTGGGCACGTCGAGGACGTGCCAAGCACCGACGCGCTGGGATGGGTTGGTGCGATCGACGACGTCATGATCTTTGACACGGCGCTCTCGACAGCAGAAATCGACGAGCTCTACAAGCTGACCGAGTCGGATCGCTTCAGTGCCAGGCTCGCGAAATGCAGACCAAGTCCGGCGCCGACCTCGGTGCCGTCACCAAAGCCAACCTCCGTGCCATCACCAAAGCCGACGGGTGATCCCTCGAGCAGTCCTACGTTCGGTCCTACGCGAGTGCCATCGCCAGCACCGAGCTCTGTGCCATCATTTTCGCCAACGACGTTTTGCATCGATCTCGGTGGCTTGGTCGCCTACTTTCCGTTCGAGGACGGTCTCGCCGTCGACTACACTGGCAACGGCCAGACTTGCGTGGTCCGAGGTGCGACAGAAACGACCGATCGGCTCGGCGACTCCGCCGGCGCGCTTCTCTTCAACGGCTCGAGCAACGTGTTCTGCGACGACGCCGCGATCGGCGGGGCCGAACCTCGGACGTATTGCGCTTGGGCTCGCGCGGACGACTCCTCGGACGACGAGCCATGGTACGCGCTCTTCCATTCAGGAGACGAAGTAGCTGGAGGCAACGATACGTGCTCGAGGTTCGAGCTGCAGTTCAGCGACGACGATGGAAGCTTATCTTGGGTTGGCAGTGGAGCTTTCAGCTGTGACAAGCAATTCTCAGAGCCTTCGGAGAGAGTGCCGAATCCCAGCGACTGGCATTTCCTGTGCGTGCGCTTCGACGGGGTTGACGTGTCTATCCACGCCGACGGCGACTTGCTGGTGACGTACACGCCCCCGGAAGATGTCGCGACGGGCTCCGACCTTGACTTCATCATCGGGCACGTCGAGGACGTACCTAGCACCGACGCGCTGGGATGGGTTGGTGCGATCGACGACGTCATGATCTTTGACACGGCGCTCTCGACAGCAGAAATCGACGAGCTCTACAAGCTGACCGAGTCGGATCGCTTCAGTGCCAGGCTCGCTAAATGCAGACCAAGTCCGGCGCCGACCTCGGTGCCGTCACCAAAGCCAACCTCCGTGCCATCACCAAAGCCGACGGGTGATCCCTCGAGCAGTCCTACGTTCGGTCCTACGCGAGTGCCATCGCCAGCACCGAGCTCTGTGCCATCATTTTCGCCAACGACGTTTTGCATCGATCTCGGTGGCTTGGTCGCCTACTTTCCGTTCGAGGACGGTCTCGCCGTCGACTACACTGGCAACGGCCAGACTTGCGTGGTCCGAGGTGCGACAGAAACGACCGATCGGCTCGGCGACTCCGCCGGCGCGCTTCTCTTCAACGGCTCGAGCAACGTGTTCTGCGACGACGCCGCGATCGGCGGGGCCGAACCTCGGACGTATTGCGCTTGGGCTCGCGCGGACGACTCCTCGGACGACGAGCCATGGTACGCGCTCTTCCATACTGGAGACGAAGTAGCTGGAGGCACCGATACGTGCTCGAGGTTCGAGCTGCAGTTCAGCGACGACGATGGAAGCTTATCTTGGATTGGCAGTGGAGCTTCCAGCTGTGACGAGCAATTCTCAGAGCCTTCGGAGAGAGTGTCGAATCCCAGCGACTGGCATTTCTTGTGCGTGCGCTTCGACGGCGTTGACGTGTCTATCCACGCCGACGGCGACTTGCTGGTGACGTACACGCCTCCGGAAGATGTCGCGACGGGCTCCGACCTGGACTTCATCATAGGGCACGTCGAGGACGTGCCAAGCAGCGACGCGCTGGGATGGGTTGGTGCGATCGACGACGTCATGATCTTTGACACGGCGCTCTCGACAGCAGAAATCGACGAGCTCTACAAGCTGACCGAGTCGGATCGCTTCAGTGCCAGGCTCGCGAAATGCAGGCCAAGTCCCGCGCCGACCTCGGTGCCATCACCAGTGCCTACTAGTGGTCCTGTCAGCGCGCCAACTGCACAGCCAACGAGCACCCCTTTGGCCGGCCCTACAAGTGCACCATCGCAAGGACCGCTTGCGGCACCGACAGCCGTGCCAAGCTCGGCGCCAGTGCCAGAACCGACTGTCAGTCCCTCTGGTTTGCCTGTAAGCGCGCCGACGCCGCAGCCTACGAGCGTTCCTTTGGCCGGCCCTACAGCCGTGCCAAGCTCGGCGCCAGTGCCAGATCCGACTGTCAGTCCCTCTGGTTTGCCTGTAAGCGCGCCGACGCCGCAGCCAACGAGCACTCCTTTCGCCGGCCCTACAGCCGTGCCAAGCTCGGCGCCAGTGCCAGATCCGACTGTCAGTCCCTCTGGTTTGCCTGTAAGCGCGCCGACGCCGCAGCCAACGAGCGTCCCTCTTGCCGGCCCTACAGCCGTGCCAAGCTCGGCGCCAGTGCCCGAACCGACTATCAGTCCCTCTGGTTTGCCTGTAAGCGCGCCGACGCCGCAGCCAACGAGCGTCCCTCTTGCCGGCCCTACAGCCGTGCCAAGCTCGGCGCCAGTGCCCGAACCGACTGTCAGTCCCTCTGGTTTGCCTGTAAGCGCGCCGACGCCGCAGCCAACGAGCGTCCCTTTTGCCGGCCCTACAGCCGTGCCAAGCTCGGCGCCAGTGCCCGAACCGACTGTCAGTCCCTCTGGTTTGCCTGTAAGCGCGCCGACGCCGCAGCCAACGAGCGTCCCTTTTGCCGGCCCTACAGCCGTGCCAAGCTCGGCGCCGGTGCCCGAACCGACTATCAGTCCCTCTGGTTTGCCAATCAGCGCGCCGACGCCGCAGCCAACGAGCACTCCTTTGGCCGGCCCTACAGCCGTGCCAAGCTCGGCACCAGTGCCAGAACCGACTGTCAGTCCCTCAGGTTTGCCTGTCAGCGCGCCGACGCCGCAGCCAACGAGCACTCCTTTCGCCGGCCCTACAGCCGTGCCAAGCTCGGCGCCAGTGCCAGATCCGACTGTCAGTCCCTCTGGTTTGCCTGTAAGCGCGCCGACGCCGCAGCCAACGAGCACTCCTTTGGCCGGCCCTACAGCCGTGCCAAGCTCGGCACCAGTGCCAGAACCGACTGTCAGTCCCTCAGGTTTGCCTGTCAGCGCGCCGACGCCGCAGCCAACGAGCACTCCTTTCGCCGGCCCTACAGCCGTGCCAAGCTCGGCGCCAGTGCCAGATCCGACTGTCAGTCCCTCTGGTTTGCCTGTAAGCGCGCCAACGCCGCAGCCAACGAGCGTCCCTCTTGCCGGCCCTACAGCCGTGCCAAGCTCGGCGCCAGTGCCCGAACCGACTATCAGTCCCTCTGGTTTGCCTGTAAGCGCGCCGACGCCGCAGCCAACGAGTGTCCCTCTTGCCGGCCCTACAGCCGTGCCAAGCTCGGCGCCAGTGCCCGAACCGACTATCAGTCCCTCTGGTTTGCCTGTAAGCGCGCCGACGCCGCAGCCAACGAGCACTCCTTTGGCCGGCCCTACAGCCGTGCCAAGCTCGGCACCAGTGCCAGAACCGACTGTCAGTCCCTCAGGTTTGCCTGTCAGCGCGCCGACGCCGCAGCCAACGAGCACTCCTTTCGCCGGCCCTACAGCCGTGCCAAGCTCGGCGCCAGTGCCAGATCCGACTGTCAGTCCCTCTGGTTTGCCTGTAAGCGCGCCAACGCCGCAGCCAACGAGCGTCCCTCTTGCCGGCCCTACAGCCGTGCCAAGCTCGGCGCCAGTGCCCGAACCCACTGTCAGTCCCTCTGGTTTGCCTGTAAGCGCGCCGACGCCACAGCCAACGAGCACCCCCTTGGCCGGCCCTACAAGTGCACCATCGCAAGGACCGCTCGCGACACCGACCGCCGTGCCAAGCTCGGCGCCAGTGCCAGAACCGACTGTCAGTCCCTCTGGTTTGCCTGTGAGCGCGCCGACGCCGCAGCCAACGAGCACCCCCTTGGCCGGCCCTACAAGTGCACCATCGCAAGGACCGCTCGCCGCACCGACCGCCGTGCCAAGCTCGGCGCCAGTGCCAGAACCGACTGTCAGTCCCTCTGGTTTGCCTGTCAGCGCGCCGACGCCACAGCCAACGAGCACCCCCTTGGCCGGCCCTACAAGTGCACCATCTCAAGGACCGCTCGCGGCACCGACCGCCGTGCCAAGCTCGGCGCCAGCACCAGAACCCACTGTCAGTCCCTCTGGTTTGCCTGTGAGCGCGCCGACGCCGCAGCCAACGAGCACCCCTTGGCCGGCCCTACAAGTGCACCATCGCAAGGACCGCTCGCGACACCGACCGCCGTGCCAAGCTCGGCGCCAGTGCCAGAACCCACTGTCAGTCCCTCTGGTTTGCCTGTGAGCGCGCCGACGCCGCAGCCAACGAGCACCCCCTTGGCCGGCCCTACAAGTGCACCATCGCAAGGACCGCTCGCGACACCGACCGCCGTGCCAAGCTCGGCGCCAGCACCAGAACCCACTGTCAGTCCCTCTGGTTTGCCTGTGAGCGCGCCGACGCCACAGCCAACGAGCACCCCCTTGGCCGGCCCTACAAGTGCACCATCGCAAGGACCGCTCGCGACACCGACCGCCGTGCCAAGCTCGGCGCCAGTGCCAGAACCGACTGTCAGTCCCTCTGGTTTGCCTGTGAGCGCGCCGACGCCACAGCCAACGAGCACCCCCTTGGCCGGCCCTACAAGTGCACCATCGCAAGGACCGCTCGCAACACCGACCGCCGCGCCAAGCTTGTCGGCTCCGACCACTCTCGATGGAGTGTGCCCGCCGAATGGCACGACTTATGCTTGCGAGGAGAACGATGTGTACAGCAAGCTGATCACCAAATTTCGTCAGTACACGCTCATCACGCGGGACGACGCAGACATCGCGGCGAAGACTATCTACGGACCCATCGTCATCGGTGGTAACCTGACGCGAAAGGATGATGACGCCAGTATCGAGGTTGCATCGAATTTTCGAGACCGAGGACCGAGCTACGTGAACGACGGACTCCCGCTCGATAACGTGCGGTTTCAGAGCGGCGTGAATACGTCCTTTCTCCCGGGTTGGTTCAAAAGCTGGGAAGATATAGAGGCGCTCGCGCTCTCGATCGAACCATCCGAGAACGTGTACGTGGTCACGCAACAGGCGGGCGACACTTGGAACCTGTTCGACTTTGGGGATCAGAACTCTCAGGGCGCGAACAACGGTAAAACGCTGGTCGTTTTCCTCGGAACCGCGGACGTTCTCCTTACCGACGGCGGAGGTCGACAGTTTGGACCATCCGTGCTCGCTCCGTTCGCGCACGTCGAACTCCTGAACCAAAACATAGGCTACGTCGACGGCTTCATCGTCGCCAAGTCATACGACGGAAACGATTTCGACGGTATCCAACTCCACGGGATAGGGTATACTGGCGAGTACGAATGTTCGTGCCCAGAACCATATTCTGCTTCTGCTGCGGCGGCGTCCGGGGATTCGATGATTCTCTCCACAATGTCTGTCTTGGACGGCGAAAACGTGGAAATTGACTTCGCGAACAGCTCGGCTCGCCTCTACGTCGGCGATACGTTCGCTTTGTCTTTCACGCTCGCCTCGGCGCAGTCCCTCCGGCTCACAACCCTTTTGTGCGCGAACGGCGACGACATCGAGCCGTGCGGAGAATTCTCAGATCTCATATCAAACGAGTCTTTCGTCCAAGCTGGGACCGTCGTATCGACGCATACCCTTCCGTCGCCATCTCTCGGCGTCCCTCGCGACGACTACCGCTTCGTCACCTACGTTGTCGCCGCTGCTACCGGAGGAGGTCGTAGACGTCTGAGCGAGACCGTATTCTACACTGGGGAATTCGCGATCTTGGAGGATGAGGCTGCGTCATCCCAGCAGCACAGGAGCTTTTCTTCTTCTTCTTCTTCTTCGAATTGCTACGTTGCAGTCGGGATTATCACGCTCGCGGGGTTGATCGTCGTTGGCCGGAAACGCTCCCCCTTCCTCTATTTTGCTGTCTTCGACGCTGGCTGCGACTTTTTGTTCGTATGTCTTCGCCACGGCGATTACTCGTGGATCGGCCTCGCCATCATCGCCGCTCGAATCTTATTTTCGTTATTGGCAACAAAAAAATACCTCAAACCAAGTCTCGTCCTCGGCATCGCGTTTAGTCCGTGGCTCGTGCTTCCGTCGAGGAGTATTAACGGAAGTGCGCGCGTCTACTTGTGCGGGATCGCCATCGCGTCCTCGGCGATGCAATTCTTTACGAAATTAGCCTTTTTGGTTTCTCTCGGGGATCCCAACTACGCAACCGCTATCGGCTCTTTCACAAATCTCGTCATCCTCTCCTACACTATCCTCCAGGTTTGCCGCAGCACGGGCTTATACGACGCCGCCGCATCTTTCGTGCGTTTCCACGACGATTCGACCGACGAACTCTTTATCGAAATCGACGAAATTCCGTCCGACAACAAGCCTAATCCGTTGTTGGTTGATGTTCCACCCAAAGAAATGTGCGAAATCGTCGACATATCGGAATTTAAAGACGACGACCTTTTCGCGACTACCCCCCTTCCTCCTTACGACGTCACCCTTTGCCTCGAAGAAGAAGAAGAAGAGAGAGGCGGCGCCTATTCTCGCGGAACCAGCATCTTCTTTTCAGAAACTGCCTAATTTAAACAACATTTTCTACCGATACCTTGCTTCTTGCGAGCTACGTCCCCTATAAATCGTCGAGTTTTTTTTGAGAGACCGAGCATCACCTTCGCTTTTTTTCTGCTTCTTGTTGCTCTTTCTTACCCCGGTGCAGATGCGACACTCTTTTTTGAAATCTCATCCATCCGTTCTTGTTCTTTTTTTATGAAGAGCATGGGAGTTGACTCCTATTAATTTGGGATTGTCACGAGTTTTAATTATTTTCATTTTAGATGGAGACGACCAAGCAGCATCGTGTCCGCGCACTGATATCACCTGCTCTTACCCCGGTACAGATGCAGATGCGACACTCTTTTTTGAAATCTCATCCATCCGTTCTTGTTCTTTTTTTTATGAAGAGCATGGGAGTTGACTCCTATTAATTTGGGATTGTCACGAGTTTTAATTATTTTCATTTTAGATGGAGACGACCAAGCAGCATCGTGTCCGCGCACTGATATCACCTGCTCTTACCCCGGTACAGATGCAGATGCGACACTCTTTTTTGAAATCTCATCCATCCGTTCTTGTTCTTTTTTTTATGAAGAGCATGGGAGTTGACTCCTATTAATTTGGGATTGTCACGAGTTTGCTTGATAGATCAACTTATTTTAAAAAATCTGGTAGGAAGGTTCGCAGCAGCGGGGCGGGGTACAGAGGGAAGGTTACCGTTGTTGTCAGTAGTAATGGCAAGCTTCATAGGATGAACCACAGTTTTGTAGTTTGTCCATAAAAAACAATGGGACGGGCGGCTATTTAAAAAAATCCGATGGAGTGTGCGATAATCGTTTCGCAGTTGTTGGAGCAAACCGTCGGATCGCATCCACTCTTTCGGCAAGGTGGGCATCGAGCCGGATTGCCTGGCGCCGCAGAACGTCGATAAGTTATAAGTTTGTGATGCACTCGCCGCCACCGGTCGGCAAGAAGCCCGAGTTCGACATGAAAATCATGTCGGTCGTTGCGAAGGACACGCCGTCGATTACTACAAAGCCCAAGCTCGACCAAGCCCAGGCCATCATCGAGTACCAGTCCTCGCGCGAAGTAGACCCCAAGGAGGCCGGCATCCTGCTCTACTGAAGAAGCCGAGTCGCAAGACCGATGTGTCCAGGATCTAAATCACCGACGGCCACGGTTCGGCCGTAAGCTTTCTGGGGAAGCGCAAAGCCCAGGAGGCTGCCCGAGCTCAGGAGACCGAGACCAAGCGCCAGCGCGCGGAGGAGCGGAGCGCTCTCTCAAAAAAGCGAGCGGCGAGGGACCAACCCCACGCGCGTCAGACTCCTGGCCGCCGCCCGGTATCGATCGATGCGAGGATGGCCGTGTCCGCGGGGGGACCTTCGGAGATCGGCGTCGAGGCTTGCGATGCCAACCGCCTCATCCGGTGCGACGACACTTGCGGCGGCGACCTGAAGAAGCGACCCTGCAAGAAGAAGAAATGCGTCAAGGAGCGCGAGGCGACCGCTGCAGATGGTGCCGCTGCTGATGATAACGATGGCGGCGGCGACGACGGGCCCACTGGTGCCGACGACTAGGTCGAACACCTTGATTTTCGCGCTGCTCCTGTCGACTTCCTTACTCCCACCGGACCTCTCTCTCTCTCTCTCTCTCTCTCGACCTAGTGGTGCGTCCGCCGTGCTCTTGTTGTGTCTCCTTCTCATTCTTCGCACGTACCCGTGGCTGTTCACGTGCCGCGTAATTTTTTGGGTTTCGGACCCCGGCTGTCAAGCCACAGTCCGTCGACACTCTTACAGACCAGAGCATTTGCTGCCTCGGGAGGGTCGGGGGGACTGTTGGGGCCATCTTCGGTCTCGGCGTCGCTGGTGTCGAGGGCTGCGCGCTACGTCCCTCTGACACAAAAAAAGCGTGACCAGCAGCAGCCTGTACTGGATCCGTTTGTTTAAACCAAGATCAGTCAATAAGCGGCGAAGGCATAACGGATAGGCCGTGTATAAAAAGAGCGAAATAAGCTCCGACCCAAAACTAGAGGGAGAGAGTGTATCAGGACGATCGAAGCCCAATCTGTCTGCGTCGCAGTTTATGTAAAATTCATTCCATTTGGAACCATCAATAGCCAAACATAAATGGCGTGTGCGATGCAAAAATACTTCAGGATATGATGCAGAGTATTCTGCAAGGCAGTGGTATTAAGTCACCGAAGGACCATCCCGTCGCACCGTGTGAGTCTGGCAGCGTACGTTCAGGGAACAAAGCTAGGTTCCCCTAGCCTCAGCAGACGACAGACGACACACACACACACACATTGGTTAACATGTGATCCTACATACATACACACGGGGCGCGCTAGACCATGATGATGAGCGCGAGCACACACACACAATCTGAGGACTAAAATAGATTGTGTAAAAGGGAAGAAGGAAGAGATCGCGGTCTCAGCGGACGGACGGGATAAGTGTAAGAGTCCGCAGATTTCTCTGCACCCCCTCCTCGAGGTGTGTCTTGTGGCAGAGCAGAGCAATTTGATATATCTTGAGTAATGTGAGATAAGAAGGACGAGATCGTGATGAACAAGAAATGCACCTCAGAGGTCACATAAAGTCGCACAACAAGTTCATCTTCAGAATAGAGAGTGTCAGGAGTTGTGTTTGGTCAGAGAGGTAACACTCTGAATGCTTTTGGCAAGAGAGACCTTGAAAGGAAGCGAACGTGAGGTTGAAGTTAAAGGCGAGGATATAGCTTGATCCTCAGGGATCTCACATATAGCAGAAACGTCATCATCCTCAGGGTGTGAGTCAGGTGGAGGATTGACGCTCTTGGCGGAACAGTGTTGAGGTATAAGTCGCCGGGTAAGAGCGAGGAGTTTTTGATTCAAAATCTGTGGGATGCTCGATTGCAGTTCATCTAGGTGGTCCCTCTCGATGAATTGGGGCATAGTAAAAGGATGATCTTGAAGCGACTGAGCTGCTCGTTGCAACAAAGATGGTGGTAGTGCGCTGTTCGAATTATAACTCACTCCTGAGTTGAATGAGTGCATCATCATCGGGCACTCCAAACGTTAGATCATGTTGGTCGTTAAACCTGATCGCCGACCGCGTGGTTGCGATGGAGGACGGTGCCTCATGAATCCTGAGCCTTGCGAGGGCATCCACCCTCCCGGCGTAGGTTGGCACCTATTCGTCTCCCGGGCGGGCCGGTTGGCAACCGGAACGTTCACAGTGGGACGGGGTATGGCCGGGGGGCGCAGACGGAAGGTTATCGACGAGTTGGTTGTCAGTCACATCGCGGTCTCCTCGTCGCATGGCGACAAGCTTGATGATCACTCTCCGCCGACCCACCTTTCGGCGCCCCTCGTCTACAGGCCCGTGATTCCGGACTGGCTCCTGTCGGTCCGGCCTGGCTCCCATGCTCGGGAGAGGTCTGAAGTTAGTTAGTTAGTTAGTTAGTTAGTTATTAAAAGCGAGAACGACTCTGTTTAGTAGGTCGCACACTTTGAAAAATAGGGTCGCAAGGAGAATATTCGTGTTAGCTGGGAATAGCCGATTCTCACCGACATTTGTGACAGCCTTATCCAAATCAAAATCCTAACCCTAACCCAAATCAAATCGTAGTAGATCGGCATTCTCGGCACTAGTAGTATTGGGTGTGAAGTCGTCGTCGTCGTCGTCGAGTACGCTGCTGATCAACTGACAACACCTGAAGTGTCTTCTCAACCTGCTGTGAAGGTTGGTTACATGGGATGATAGGACGTCAATGTCTGAGTATGGTGCAGAGACATTAGGCGCCTTCCGTGGCGGATAGTTTAACGATACGTTTCGGTCGCAGCAGCACCAAGCTCAGCGTGAAGCTGAGGGCATCTGTTGGAGGCTAGCAACTTTGCAGCAGCAGCAAAGTCTTTTCGCTCGGTATCGGTGAACGTAGAAGTAGATTGCATCTCTTCAAAGACAGATGGCGGCTTTTCATCATCAACGCGTGAATTGTTATATTCGGAAATGTGTCGAATGAGAGAGCGTGAAAACCAACCATATGCACGAATGGCTTATATGCAGCTGTATTGATAATCGACTGCTTCTTAATCGCATGGGAGCGTACAACCGTCGCTCGAAACGACAGGTATTCCAGATGTAAGAATCGGTGACAAGCAAAGATGGGAGAGTCATACCGGTGGGTACAGAGTGTTGAGCTGACATTTCTTGTAGCAGTGCAGTCCGAAGGAAGAAGAAAATAGACACTCGAAGAATGAATGGTAGCACGTAGATGATCAGCCGGGGAGGACTCGCAAGGGAATGCAGTGGTGGAAGCGTGTTTCGGGCAAAGAAAATGGAACTCTGGATATTGTGATCGGAGTTAAGACAAGCACAGCATAAGGAGGAAAGAGTTGCAGCAGAATTAGATATGAATGCATTGTTCACGCGCGTAGAGCTGGCCAGGTGCTCAACAGTTTTTTTCACACTTTGAGGGAGCTCATCCATCTTCTTCTTCTAAGTGGTGATGCAGATTTGATATGGCTTGCCCTGGTGCTGCTGCTGATCGAGACATTATTATTGGTGGCACTGAAATGATACTCGCCGATGATTCTCTTTCTTAGCACCACGGTAACGGATGGTTGCACGAACAGCAGGGGCAGATGGTAGAGGGACAATTACAGGAGTGAGCATAGAAACGCGAAATTCGACAACTTCATGAAGACCAAGAAGTGGTCCAAGTGATGATCCTTTGACGCGTAAACAGAATCGATGGCGCCCCGTAAATCAGTGCGCACAAAGGATGTGAGTAGGGTAGTTGGAGGAGGACGACGGGATTTTTCTTCTATACCGGTAGTCCTTGCTTGCTCGAGGTGTCCGAGATTATAGTTGAGGACGTCGGCAAACGTGATTTGTTTGAACTTGGTTCAGCTTTCATCGCTGAAGCAGAAGCAGATAATAGTCGTGTATTGTCCTCGCGGTTCGGCACGACTAGGGGGGAGTGTTTACAGACGATGCGTGGCTCCTTTTGGGATTCTTCGCCAATGCTGGTATGGCATTGGCGACGTCCGTGTAACGGTCGTGGTAAAAAAACGTCGTACGGGCTATAGTTTAACGACATTGCGGTCGGTCACCACCAGGGTTATTCTCGTCTTGGTCTGAATCACATACCTAGAAGAGAGCGGAACAAGGGGTTTTGTGAAGGCATCAGCTACATTTAATTTGCCAGGAACATGATGGACCCGAAACTTTAGCAATGCGACGTACTCGCGAATTTTGAACCAGCGCGTACGTAGACAGGGCTTTGCTTTGCTACGAGAGGGGTAATCAGGATTGTTGGAAGTAAGGACAGCGGCAGCATTGTCAGACAAGAGAGGTAGGCTCCGGATGAAGAACCATATCCTCTGCGATAGGATTGTTGTCTGCGTCAAAATCAGATGGAGGATCAGCCTGCGTATTCATGGAGATCATCGGATAAATCGAGAGCTCGCTCAAGAAGGAGTTTTTTGGAGCCAGACAGACTGCTTCGTCAGCGCACATGCTTAGCGCAATGAGCTCGGCTTCGTGGGTAGAACAAGAAAGGATTGGTTGTAATTTACTTTTCCAGGCGATGAGACAGTTGAACAAGTAGAAAACAAAACCAGTAGTGGTGTACTTTCTGTCTCCCTGTTCGAGCGAAGGAGCATTGTCATAAGCATCGACCATAGCAGCAACCAGTGGGTCAAGTTTGCCTGTAGCAACATCTTTATCCCGGTAGTCGATAATGGTGGATAGATCAACTCGATTTGAGCAGATGATGCGTCGATAGCGTTGCCTTTTCCAGGCTGTACAGGCGGTTGGTCACCAATAATTACAATTTTTTTGTTGTGTCGGAGGGACGTAGCGCACAGCCCTCGACACCAGCGACGCCGAGACCAAAGATGGCCCCGACCGCCCCCCCCGACTTTCCCGAGGCAACCAAAGCTCTGGTCTCTAAGAGTTTCGACGGACTGTGGCTCGACAGCCGGGGTCCAAAACTGTGCCCGCGAAGAGCGCGAAGCTAGCAGAGGCGCTCGTCGCCGGCACCCAGTCCGTGGCCGTTCGTAGCTCTAATAGCTCTGCTGACCACCTGGGCGCTCGGCAAGAATTCGAGGCCTCTTCTAGAGTGCGTGCGCGGTGGTCAGGTCAGGTCAGGTCAGGTCAGGTCGGGTCAGGTCAGACACCCCCCTACCACCACGAAATTTTCGTCGTTCTGGGAGGTCGCAGACTCCCCCCCCGGACACAAAACTTTAGCGCTGGGGGGTGGCGCCCCCCCCCGCCCAGCAAAACGCTGCCCCCTCGGATGCGGCTGTCGCCAGGCCAAGTGGTTCGTGTTCACTTGCTGAAGTGAATTCCCAACGCTGAAATATACCACCACGGAAAATTTGTGGCCCAACGAACAACCGAACGGCATTTTATACAGCGGTTATGTTAGTTAGCGCTCAACCCAAGGTCGTCCGCCGCTCGTAGCGATTTCGCAGATGACTGTCGGTCGCTACGCAAGCGCCATGCCCTCGCCCAGCCCAAGAAGCCCAAGTCAGAGGTGAAAGCGCGGAAGAAGAATGCGAGTTCGTGGTTCAAGGCAGAGGCGGTGCGCCAGCGAAAGGATTGAAAATGACAGTGGGAGTATAATATGCAAGAGATGGAGAATCTGTTGGAAGACCACGACGCCGGATGGATCGCCACCAACCGAAGAGTGGTACTCCGGGAAAATGGTTGATCCACTGGATCGAATGGATGCACTCTCTATCGTGCGGAGTTCGCTTTTCACCCGGGAGAGAACGAACGAGAGAAGGAGAACAAACGAACGAACTGACTACTTTAGCAGAGGCCAGCCCAATTCATGGGGCATAGGCTTGTCCCAGCGCCGTGGCGTGCGGGATCAGCAGCGCAGAGCATTCCGACGTGGGGTGTAAAAAGGGGAATTAATTTAGGGCGAGTCAATGGTCTGTTTCGAACTGTCGACATTTGTCACGGTATTGAGCGAGGGAGCATCAGGTCTTCGTTTGTATGTGGAATTTGCGGATTGCCACTGGATCGAATGGCTGCACTCTCGTTCTTGCGGAGTTCGCTTTTCACGCGGTAGAGAACATGGTCGAAGAACTTTCTATTCGAGCGGAACCGCCGCTCGAACTCGCGATCGTCGAGAATGGCTACGAACTGATCGAATGGCCGGAGGTCCGATAACCTAAACGGTCGGGATTGCCAAAGATGAACATCGCGAAGGCTGCGACTACGCGACGAGCGGCCTCGTCCTCGTCCTGACCGCCAGGCAGAGTCGAACAATCCTCGCCAGGAGACCCGTCGAAAAAACCTCGTACGCGAGCCAAACAGCTTTCGATGGATATCCGCGGAATATTGGTGACCGTCCGACGCCCAGCAAGCCGCCGCGAGGCGCCAGAAGCCCAGACGTCAACAACATCGGACGGCAGGTTTAGTAGTCTATAGCTAATAAGGCAATATCCCCTTGGTCGAAGTCAGCGCAGCACAATAATTTGTGGGGTTTATTTAAGATTTGGGACCAAGCGAATGTGGGGTTAGAGATTGGGGCCAGGTGGACTTACTGGCCGCCCCCCTACTGGCAATGGTGACCAATTATTTTCAGTGTTGCGCATTTACTAAGTCAGTTTTGTAATGTATTACTTATATTACCACACCTTTCGAGTAAAGTAATTCGTAAAGTAAAAGTCGAGCATTACAGCAGGCGGGTGCCGCGTAAAGTAAAGGCAAAGGCTGCTCGGGCTGAAAATTTAATTCTGTGGTATTTCTATTCAAGCCCCAACCTCGTGCAGGGAGGACGGAGCACTTCGCAACGATGTGATGAGCGGACTCGCTTGCTCTCAATGGTTCATCGTCGTCGTTGATCGTCTCGCCTCCCTTGTTTTTCTTAGAGGGGGGTGGAACTCGGACTTGAACTCGAACTTCTTGAGGATCCATGTGGCCGTACTTGTCGCGAGCCCACTCAATAATAAACTCCTTGTTCGTGTGCAGGGTCACAAACATGTCCAGCTCCTCGTCGCTCAGGAGGAGGTTGCCCTCAGTCATGACGATAAGTTCGCAGCTGAGATGGATGCGCTGCTCGCAGAACCACCTCTCAGCAGGCCAGGCAGCGCGCCGATATTGATTGATTGCCCTTCAAGCCTCGTGCCATGTCTGGAAGGTAGCCGTACTCCTGGTTGTTGCCTTCGAATCGCGCGTAGAGCTTGCCGACGTTGAGCATCATCCTCGGGTCCAAGAGCTTGGGGATCCTGGACGTTTAGAGAAGTCCGAGAGGTCGTCGGGAAATAAATTCCTCGAGCCAATCGATGCTGCGAGCGTACTAGACCCACTTCACGAAGACGCGTTCGAACTCCACATTGAAGTCCGGCATCGCCGCCTCCGATTCCCCGGGTTGCTACTGCTGCTGCTGCTCCTCCTCGGGCTGAGGAATTGACGTTGCCCTCCTTAAATTCTTGGCGTGTTGTCGCCGTACTGGTCCATAGGCACGAAGGCGTTGCCGTCCTACCTCACCGTCGCCGTTCTCCCCCTCACCGTTGCCGTCCTCCTCCTCACCGTCGTCATCAGTACCACCTTCGATCTCATCCTCCACGCTGTGGCACGCCACGGGAGGCGACTGCTCCGCTTCGGGACTCGGCCTGGCCGTCGCATGCGGGGTCCGTGACGCAGACATCGTCTACAGACCCCGCCGCCACGTCGTTCAACTCGATTCGTCGACATGGATGTAGTAATGTAAAAAAAACTACTTTACCATCATTTTGAAACGACTTTTAAAAAGTAATGGTAAAGTAAAGTAAAAATGAGTAAAGTAAAGGAATTTCGTAATTCATTTTATACTAACGTTTGAGTAAATGCACAACGCTGACTGTGAGGAAGCTATGACACTTACCCCTGCACCTCGTATCCAGTATCCCTACGTCATTCCCTTATCGCTAGAGTAACGCCCCACTCCTGTTGTCACATGGCAGCAGTCTTCGTTCGTTTCGATCGAACCTGTGCTTGACTTCACGGCGACTCCTCATCGGCATCAGTTCATTGCTACGTGTTCGGTTCGTTCTCGTCTATCATGTCCTCGATCGAAATTATTAAAGATAGCAGGCTTTCGCAAAAACTTGATGCCTTCAGCGGTGAGCGTCATCTTTTCCACCAATGGACACGTCGTCTTGAAAACAACATGATCATTTCTACCGGCGATCGCATTATTTTGACCAACCTGCATTTCCACCTCTGGCTGCTCTGAAGCAGAATTTGGTGTCAAGCAGCAACCTTGGTACTCTGCACTACTTTTCATGGCGCTCCCAATGCATGATACTGATCGTGCGGATATCCGTGAAAACCGCGATATGAACTTCACGCGGCTCTACAAGCGCATTACCGATGTTTACACGGGCCATGGGGATCGTGTCGCTCAGTCTGCAATTGCTTCCTTGCATTCCTTGGTATGCAACAATATCGATGAACTTGAGAGTCTTTTCTTAACAAGTTCATCACCGGTGTTCAAGTTGCTCGGCATCATCATCAAGATTTCCCTGACACTCCTGCATTGCAATTGCTCCAGACAAAAAAAATCCCCGACTCGATCTTGCCTAAGGATCTTATTGCCCTTGACCCTAAACTGCGCACATATGATGGTTTCGTTGATCGCCTCAACAGTAAAGTCTTCGATTATCTTCAGACCAAGTCTGCGCTTGTCCATGCTACTCTCCGTGAGGGTCCCCGCCGTCGTGAACGTTGCAACTTTTTTTGCGGTCGTACCAACCATCCTTCTAATAAATGCCTTCATCGTCTCAATGCTTTGCGCTTCCAACAACGCTCCAGCCCTCGCCCACCTTTCCGTTCCAGGCCTCCGCCTCCATTTTCCCGTGGCTCTTTCCATCGCAAGCGCCCACGCCCTACTGACCTTTGTCACTTTTGTGGTATTCCTGGCCATCACAAGAAGGATTGTCGTAAGCGCCACCGCTATCTCCTCTCCCAAGCCGCAGTCCGCTCTCGCCCTCGTCCCCCATACCCACCTCGACCCAATCCCCAATGCCCACCTCGACCCACTCCACCATTCTACCACAACTATCTTTCCGCACCCATCCCACTCTTGCCCCCCTCTCCACCCTCTCCGCCGCTTCTTGCGTTGCCACCCTCCACCACACCCTCTGTCCCGCCTTCCACCGCCATATCCCCTCCTGACCCATCTCTTTCTGCACCCACCTATCCGTCTTTCAATTTCCATATTCTTTCCATCTCCCCCTCCATTCACCAAGTCCTTTCCTCCACCAATGCCCTTACCGCTCTGCTCACCGCCCGTGAGCGCGATTACCTTCACAGCAACAACCTTCGCCTCGTTGTCTACGATACAGGTGCCAACGTCAATCTCTTCAATTCCCCTGCTGGTTTCACTGACCTTGACAACACTCAACAGCACTCAATCACTTCTGCTATCGGCACTGGCTCTGTTTCTGGTTCTGGCACTGCTCACTTAACGTTCCCTTCAATTGGTCCTCTTGATAATCGTGGTCTTCCTTCTCCTGCACCTACTCTTTCCGCCCCTCATGGCATCCATGTCGCGTTCCCGCATACCCTCATCTCTCCTGGCCTTGGTGACAAACGGATTCTTTCGGATCATGCCCTTGAGCAAGTTGGTTACGATTGTCATACGATTCAGGATGTTGGCCCTACTCATCCGCAACGAATCTTACGTCATCGCCAGACGTATCACGTTATTCCCCTGCTTCGTCGCTGTGGTCTTCTTTTGATCGTCTGTTGGATCGGCAATACGACCGCTGCGCCCTACGCGGACTTCGTTTCTCCGTTTGTGGCATTTTCTTCTTGCCCTCGCGTACATGACCCTTGTGCGTTTCCCGTTGTGTCTCACCGTACTCAACTCAATTATGACATTTGGCATGCTCGTCTTGGTCATTACAGCCCCCTTATATTCGGCGTTTGTCTTCTCTCGCTGTTGGCGCACCGCTTTTCCCCAGCTCCGCGTCTCTTTCTTTTTGTCCTGCTTGTGCTCTAGGTAAAAAGCATGCTGCGCATGTTGGCCAACGTAAAGCACATGCCTCCACTTCCACCTCGCTTCCTGCCACCGAGCCTTTGTCCCGTCCACGTGCCGTTGCTCCTTATCTTATTATCCACGCAAATCTCATGTTTACCGGTGTTCCTTCTTTCATTTACCAAGACCGTGCCACCCTTACGTTTGTTGATGATCATACGCGCCGCCGCACATGTTACTTTCCCCCCCGCCACGATGCACTTACGAACGCTCGTCAACTCGAACTTTTTCTGTCTACTGTGGTTCGCCCATTCGGATATCGCATCGCCCTCATCTACACCGATCGTGACCGCTCTCTTATGGGCCAATTCGAAACCTTCTGTCTGGGCAACAACATCGCCCTCAAACGGGCTCCTGCTGCTCAGTCCGAAACTTCGCAGGCTCACGCTTTTTCTGGTGTTGTGGAACGCTCTCATCGCGCAACTGCTGATATTACTCGCACTCTTTTGGTGCATGGGCACCGTCCACCTGATTTTTGGCGTTGGGCCATGGAAACGGCTGACTTCATCTCCGAGCGCATGCCAAACGCCTCTAACCCTGGTTACATGACGCCATATGAAATGCTACATGAAACTCTCCCCCGTGTCGATTTTCTTCGTGTTTGGGGCTGTCCTGCTGCAATTCTTACTGGCGACAAATGGCCTACCAAAGCTATAACAGGTATCTTCATTGGGTATCCCTCTGCCGGACCTGGTTATCGCACATTGCTTCAACCCTCTACCGGTCCCGTCATCCATACTTCTATTGACGTTGTTTTCGACGAAAATTTTGCTATGCGTAAGTCTCTGTCCCCCCAGCCCCTTCCTCCTCCTCTTGTGGATTCTCGTTTCCTTGCCTTATTTTATTATGACCCTCGTTTGTCTTCCGCTGTTGCTCCCTTGTCTTCAGTTTTTGATGCTCAGGAGCCGGCCTTATCGGGACTGATCACCCCACAAACAATACCACAACCGTCAACGGACAATACGAAAAGTGCACCATTACGTCGAGCCAAACAAAGCCGACCGCGCAACGTCGACCAAAGCGTATTACCACCAAAAACAACTCACAACCCATCGAACTTTAATTCTAGCGTTTGTCCACAACGCAATGTCAATTCTGTTTGTCCCCAACGAAATGTCGCTTCTGTTTCCTCCTGTCACTCTCTGTATGTCTCTTATTCTAGCTTTCGTTTGTTAGTTCATTAGGTCTTCCTTCCCCTTGTCTAGCTCATACCATTGTTGATCCCCATGCTGTCCATGTTCATTACTCACGCTTCCGAAGAAACCTCTCAGTATTCTTACATTGACGACGGCGCTATCACTTCCACCCATTTACGCGAAGCTTTAGCCCAGACAAATCTTGAGCGTCCTGGCTGGTTGCAAGCCATCGCCAAAGAATATCATTCCCTCGGTCAGCTTGGTTGCTGGGATGTTGTTCGCGTTCCTTCGACTTTTTTTCTGGCAACATCTGTACCCTCAAGTGGATCCTCCGCAAGAAGTATGACTCTGGCCGCTTCAAATCGTACACGGCTCGCCTCGTTGTCCGCGGTTACACCCAGGTTCACGGCATTGATTATCACGATACATATTCGCCAGTTGCCAACATCGTCACCACCCGCTTCTTTCTAACTTTTGTTGCTGTTCACGACTGGGATTTGCATAAATTGGATGTCAGCTCCGCTTTTATCCAAGCTCCCATTGACGAAGACATCTGTCTGGCCACCCGAAGGCTATGCTCCTCGCCAACCCACCGATGGTTCCAAAATCGTTTACAAGCTCCGTCGCTCTTGGTATGGTTGCAAACAAGCTAGTCGTAATTGGTGGCTTTATTTGGAACGCTTCCTTGTCAATGACTTTGGCTTCGTCCGCGGATCTGGTGACACTTGCAGTTACAAGCTCGTGCTTAATTCTACCGTTGTCCTACGTCTCGTTCTTGTCGTTGATGATCTTCTTGTGGCGCACCCTCGTCATTGCCTTGGCCATTACCAAGCCTTCTTCCTCCGTTTCCGAACCTTCACTGACGTCAACGAGCTTGATCTAACCACTTACGTTGGTCTCCGCATTACGCGTGATCGCCCACGTCGCACGCTCACTATCGACCAATCCCATGCTATCCGTGAAATCATTACCGAACATCGCTTCATCAACAGTAAACCAGAACTGACTCCCGCTCCCAAAGGTCTTCATCTTTCTGCGGCTGATTGTCCTGCTCCTGGCTCTCCCGATCAGGTCTTCATGGCACACATCCCTTTTCGTCGAATTGTTGGCTGTGTTTTATTTATTTCCGTCATGACTCGCCCTGATATCACTTGGTCCGTCAATCAGCGTGCGCGTTTTTCACACAATCCTGGTAAACCCCACTGGCACGCTTCATCCCATACCCTTCGTTATCTCAATGGTTCTCAAGATCTTACCCTTGTTCTTGGTCGCGATTCTACCCTTCGTCTCTGTGGTTATTCCGACTCCAGCTGGGCCGACGACCCTGCTGACCGCCACTCCACTACTGGCTTTTGTTTTCGCCTTGCTGGCTCTATGATAGCCTACTGCTCCCGCTCGCAGTACTTACTTGCTCGCTCTTCTTTTGAAGCTGAATTGCTCGCTCTTTACGCTGCTACTGCTGAGCTCTCTTGGCTTCTCAAACTTTTTGATGACTTTGATCTCCCTCGTCACACGGTCCCAATGTATGTTGATAATAGCACCACCGTCACCCAAGTCCGTCTCCAATGTCTCACACGGCGCACCCGCCATATTGACATTCGCTTTTACAGTACCGCCGAATATCATCATCGCAACCACATCATTGATCTCAAACACATACCCCGCCTTGACAATCTTAGCGACATTTTCACCCGCAGTACGGAAGCTCCTTCCTTCCTCCGGCTTCGTGCTCTTTACCTCACTTCGTGATCTTCGCCTTGATATCTCCTGTCTCTTTCTGCCACACTGCCTCTCCTGACGTCTTCCTTCAAGCTTCTCCTCTGTGAGCGTCTCACTTACCCCTTTTTTTTCCTTTTCTTTCTTTTCCAGCACCTGTGTGAGGACATCACTTACCCCTTTTTCCTTTTCTTTCTTTTCCAGCACCTGTGTGGAGGAAGCTATGACACCTACCCCTGCACCACGTATCCAGTATCCCTACGTCATTCCCTTATCGCTAGAGTAACGCCCCACTCCTGTATTTTTTTGTGCCTCTAGGAGGAAAGGACTTACCCTCACTTTATCTTTGAACTATTACGTCAGCACCCTGAAAACTAATTAGTCATGATCGGATGTGTCAACGGCTTCGGCCTTGACTGGCGGACCGTTTTCTTGTCGTGTCTCTCTGGCGACATCAGGATAGTTCCGCGCATATCTCGCTCCCAAACAGGAGATTGATTCTCGAAACAGTCCATCTCAAATCGGCAACCCCGCCCTTCTGTCTCTTGATCTTCCTGTCGAGTGGTTTGTCTCTCGAACGACGATCGACCTCCCTGTCGAGTGGTTTGTCTCTCGAACGACGATCGACCTCCCTGTCGAGTGGTTTATCGCTCGAACGACGCGCGCATCGAAAATTCTGGAGCGAAGGCGGGCGATCGATCGTGCGTGGTGCGAACTCTCCTGGCAAAAAAATCCAGTGGCACAAAAAAAAAACGGTAGCATAACGGCACGAATAACCCACTTTTTATTGCTTCAAGGGATGTAGACCTTTACCTTTTTCGCTTCGCAACATATGTGGATCTGAGCAAAGACGATGGTGTGGATCTTTATCATCGCGGCGTTGCTCAACAACGTGGCGGGTGAGTTGAACTTTCCTCGCGAGAGTGAGTGGAGCACGCAGGCGAGACCTATTCGTATGCGTATGTCGACGAGTTCTGCGCGACGACGTCTTCGAACGCGTCCACCTGCATCAACGGGACCCTGATCGACTTTGAAATGTTCGACACATCCGGCGACGGCTGGAACGGGGCGTGCTTCACGATGCGCAACGCGGAATGTTCGAGTTGCGAGGTCGAGCAGGGGACACTGTCGGATGGCTATCAAGGGACTCAGGCCGTGTGCGTGCGTTGCGACGCGCCGGGTTCTTACGTGCTCACGGTGACGGCAGGGGACAATCCCAGCGAGATATCGTGGCAACTGGGGAATTTGGTTCAGGGCTCTTTCATTACACCAGAATGGACTCCTGGTCAGCACGTTCCTACCGAAATCGAAACCGTCTTCGCTTGCCGGCCGACGACAGCGCCGACCTCGCTGCCGTCCGTTAACCCCTCGGGCTCGCCAATCAGCACGCCCACGGTGCTGCCGTCGACCAGACCCTCGTTACGCCCGACGCACGCACCGAGTGCGGGCCCGAAACCATCGCCGACCCCCAAGCCATCCTCGGCGCCGTTGCCTGCTCCGACCGTTAATCCGTCGGGTTCGCCAATCAGCAAGCCGACGGTGCTGCCGTCGAGCAAGCCCATGTCGTCAAGCCCGACGAAGGCGCCGTCATTAGGTCCATATTCGTATGCGTATGTCGACGAGTTCTGCGCGACGACGTCTTCGAACGCGTCCACCTGCATCAACGGGACCCTGATCGACTTTGAAATGTTCGACACATCCGGCGACGGCTGGAACGGGGCGTGCTTCACGATCCGCAACGCGGAATGTTCGAGTTGCGAGGTCGAGCAGGGGACACTGACGGATGGCTATCAAGGGACTCAGGCCGTGTGCGTGCGTTGCGACGCGCCGGGTTCTTACGTGCTCACGGTGACGGCAGGGGACAATCCCAGCGAGATATCGTGGCAACTGGGGAATTTGGTTCAGGGCTCTTTCATTACACCAGAATGGACTCCTGGTCAGCAAGTTCCTACCGAAATCGAAACCGTCTTCGCGTGCCGGCCGACGACAGCGCCGACCTCGCTGCCGTCCGTTAACCCCTCGGGCTCACCAATCAGCACGCCCACGGTGCTGCCGTCGACCAGGCCCTCGTCACGCCCGACGCACGCACCAACTGCGGGCCCAAGCATTACGCCTAGTGCTGTTCCAACGACGTTTTGCATCGATCTCGGTGGCTTGGTCGCCTACTTCCCGTTCGAGGACGGTCTCGCCGTCGATTACACTGGCAACGGCCAGACTTGCGTGGTCCGAGGTGCAACAGAAACGACCGATCGGCTCGGCGGCTCCGCCGGCGCGCTTCTCTTCAACGGCTCGAGCAACGTGTTCTGCGACGACGCCGCGATCGGCGGGGCCGAACCGCGGACGTATTGCGCTTGGGCTCGCGCGGACGACTCCTCGGACGACGAGCCATGGTACGCGCTCTTCCATACTGGAGACAAAGTTGCTGGAGGCGCCGATACGTGCTCGAGGTTCGAGCTGCAGTTCAGCGACGACGATGGAAGCTTATCTTGGGTTGGCAGTGGAGCTTCCAGCTGTGACGAGCAATTCTCAGAGCCTTCGGAGAGAGTGTCGAATCCCAGTGACTGGCATTTCTTGTGCGTGCGCTTCGACGGCGTTGACGTGTCTATCCATGCCGACGGCGACTTGCTGGTGACGTACACGCCCCCGGAAGATGTCGCGACGGGCTCCGACCTTGACTTCATCATCGGGCACGTCGAGGACGTACCTAGCACCGACGCGCTGGGATGGGTTGGTGCGATCGACGACGTCATGATCTTTGACACGGCGCTCTCGACAGCAGAAATCGACGAGCTCTACAAACTGACCGAGTCGGATCGCTTCAGTGCCAGGCTCGCTAAATGCAGACCAAGTCCGGCGCCGACCTCGGTGCCGTCACCAAAGCCAACCTCCGTGCCATCACCAATTCCGACGGGTGATCCCTCGAGCAGTCCTACGTTCGGTCCTACGCGAGTGCCATCGCCAGCACCGAGCTCTGTGCCATCATTTGCGCCAACGACGTTTTGCATCGATCTCGGTGGCTTGGTCGCCTACTTCCCGTTTGAGGACGGTCTCGCCGTCGACTACACTGGTAACGGCAAGACTTGCGTGGTCCGAGGTGCAACAGAAACGACCGATCGGCTTGGCGACTCCGCCGGCGCGCTATTCTTCAACGGCTCGAGCAACGTGTTCTGCGACGACGCCGCGATCGGCAGGGCCGAACCTCGGACGTATTGTGCTTGGGCTCGCGCGGACGACTCCTCGGACGACGAGCCATGGTACGCGCTCTTCCATTCAGGAGACGAAGTAGCTGGAGGCAACGATACGTGCTCGAGGTTCGAACTGCAGTTCAGCGACGACGATGGAAGCTTATCTTGGGTTGGCAGTGGAGCTTTCAGCTGTGACAAGCAATTCTCAGAGCCTTCGGAGAGAGTGCCGAATCCCAGCGACTGGCATTTCCTGTGCGTGCGCTTCGACGGCGTTGACGTGTCTATCCACGTCGACGGCGACTTGCTGGTGACGTACACGCCCCCGGAAGATGTCGCGACGGGCTCCGACCTTGACTTCATCATCGGGCACGTCGAGGACGTACCTAGCACCGACGCGCTGGGATGGGTTGGTGCGATCGACGACGTCATGATCTTTGACACGGCGCTCTCGACAGCAGAAATCGACGAGCTCTACAAGCTGACCGAGTCGGATCGCTTCAGTGCCAGGCTCGCTAAATGCAGACCAAGTCCGGCGCCGACCTCGGTGCCGTCACCAAAGCCAACCTCCGTGCCATCACCAATTCCGACGGGTGATCCCTCGAGCAGTCCTACGTTCGGTCCTACGCGAGTGCCATCGCCAGCACCGAGCTCTGTGCCATCATTTTCGCCAACGACGTTTTGCATCGATCTCGGTGGCTTGGTCGCCTACTTCCCGTTCGAGGACGGTCTCGCCGTCGACTACACTGGCAACGGCCAGACTTGCGTGGTCCGAGGTGCGACAGAAACGACCGATCGGATAGGCGACTCCGCCGGCGCGCTTCTCTTCAACGGCTCGAGCAACGTGTTCTGCGACGACGCCGCGATCGGCGGGGCCGAACCTCGGACGTATTGCGCTTGGGCTCGCGCGGACGACTCCTCGGACGACGAGCCATGGTACGCGCTCTTCCATACTGGAGACAAAGTTGCTGGAGGCGCCGATACGTGCTCGAGGTTCGAGCTGCAGTTCAGCGACGACGATGGAAGCTTATCTTGGGTTGGCAGTGGAGCTTCCAGCTGTGACGAGCAATTCTCAGAGCCTTCGGAGAGAGTGTCGAATCCCAGCGACTGGCATTTCTTGTGCGTGCGCTTCGACGGCGTTGACGTGTCTATCCATGCCGACGGCGACTTGCTGGTGACGTACACGCCCCCGGAAGATGTCGCGACGGGCTCCGACCTTGACTTCATAATCGGGCACGTCGAGGACGTGCCAAGCAGCGACGCGCTGGGATGGGTTGGTGCGATCGACGACGTCATGATCTTTGACACGGCGCTCTCGACAGCAGAAATCGACGAGCTCTACAAGCTGACCGAGTCGGATCGCTTCAGTGCCAGGCTCGCTAAATGCAGACCAAGTCCGGCGCCGACCTCGTTGCCGACGTCGGCGCCGACTGTCATTCCCACGGGTTATCCGGCAAGCGCACCCACGGTGCTCCCAACGAACATTCCCTCATCAGTTCCAACTGGTGCTCCATCAACGCGACCGAGCGCGACGCCGACAGCCTTGCCATCGACCGCGTCATCACCGGTTCCCACCTCGAGTCCTTCGAGTTTGCCGGCGAGCACGCCCTCGTCTGGCCCGACGAGCGCACCGTCTTCTGGCCCTAGCGCGGCGCCGACTACCTTGCCGAGCTCAATGCCGAGTGGTGCCCCGTCCTCTGGCCCGAGTGCAGCACCGACGGCCTTGCCATTGTCGGTGCCATCGCCGGCTCCGACTGTAAGTCCATCGAGTTTGCCAGCGAGCACGCCCACGTCGCTGCCGACGAGCACGCCCTCGTCTGGCCCGACGAGCGCGCCGTCTTCTGGCCCTAGCGCGGCGCCGACTGCCTCGCCGAGCTCAATGCCGAGTGGTGCCCCGTCCTCTGGCCCGAGTGCAGCGCCGACGGCCTTGCCATCGTCGGAGCCATTGCCGGCTCCGACTGTACGGCCATCGAGTTTGCCAGCGAGCACGCCCACGTCGCTGCCGACGAGCACGCCCTCGTCTGGCCCGACGAGCGCGCCGTCTTCTGGCCCTAGCGCGGCGCCGACTGCCTCGCCGAGCTCAATGCCGAGTGGTGCCCCGTCCGCAGGCCCGAGTGCAGCGCCGACGGCCTTGCCATCGTCGGTGCCATTGCCGGCTCCGACTGTACGCCCGTCGAGTTTGCCAGCGAGCACGCCCACGTCGCTGCCGACGAGCACGCCCTCGTCTGGCCCGACGAGCGCGCCGTCTTCTGGCCCTAGCGCGGCGCCGACTGCCTCGCCGAGCTCAATGCCGAGTGGTGCCCCGTCCGCGGGCCCGAGTGCAGCGCCGACGGCCTTGCCATCGTCGGTGCCATTGCCGGCTCCGACTGTACGGCCATCGAGTTTGCCAGCGAGCACGCCCACGTCGCTGCCGACGAGCACGCCCTCGTCTGGCCCGACGAGCACGCCGTCTTCTGGCCCTAGCGCGGCGCCGACTGCCTCGCCGAGCTCAATGCCGAGTGGTGCCCCGTCCTCTGGCCCGAGTGCAGCGCCGACGGCCTTGCCATCGTCGGTGCCATTGCCGGCTCCGACTGTACGGCCATCGAGTTTGCCAGCGAGCACGCCCACGTCGCTGCCGACGAGCACGCCCTCGTCTGGCCCGACGAGCGCGCCGTCTTCTGGCCCTAGCGCGGCGCCGACTGCCTCGCCGAGCTCAATGCCGAGTGGTGCCCCGTCCGCGGGCCCGAGTGCAGCGCCGACGGCCTTGCCATCGTCGGTGCCATTGCCGGCTCCGACTGTACGCCCGTCGAGTTTGCCAGCGAGCACGCCCACGTCGCTGCCGACGAGCACGCCCTCGTCTGGCCCGACGAGCGCGCCGTCTTCTGGCCCTAGCGCGGCGCCGACTGCCTCGCCGAGCTCAATGCCGAGTGGTGCCCCGTCCTCTGGCCCGAGTGCAGCGCCGACGGCCTTGCCATCGTCGGTGCCATTGCCGGCTCCGACTGTACGCCCGTCGAGTTTGCCAGCGAGCACGCCCTCGTCGCTGCCGACGAGCACGCCCTCGTCTGGCCCGACGAGTGCGCCGTCTTCTGGCCCTAGCGCGGCGCCGACTGCCTCGCCGAGCTCAATGCCGAGTGGTGCCCCGTCCGCGGGCCCGAGTGCAGCGCCGACGGCCTTGCCATCGTCGGTGCCATTGCCGGCTCCGACTGTACGGCCATCGAGTTTGCCAGCGAGCACGCCCACTTCGCTGCCGACGAGCACGCCCTCGTCTGGCCCGACGAGCGCGCCGTCTTCTGGCCCTAGCGCGGCGCCGACTGCCTCGCCGAGCTCAATGCCGAGTGGTGCCCCGTCCTCTGGCCCGAGTGCAGCGCCGACGGCCTTGCCATCGTCGGTGCCATTGCCGGCTCCGACTGTACGGCCATCGAGTTTGCCAGCGAGCACGCCCACGTCGCTGCCGACGAGCACGCCCTCGTCTGGCCCGACGAGCGCGCCGTCTTCTGGCCCTAGCGCGGCGCCGACTGCCTCGCCGAGCTCAATGCCGAGTGGTGCCCCGTCCTCTGGCCCGAGTGCAGCGCCGACGGCCTTGCCATCGTCGGTGCCATTGCCGGCTCCGACTGTACGCCCGTCGAGTTTGCCAGCGAGCACGCCCACGTCGCTGCCGACGAGCACGCCCTCGTCTGGCCCGACGAGTGCGCCGTCTTCTGGCCCTAGCGCGGCGCCGACTGCCTCGCCGAGCTCAATGCCGAGTGGTGCCCCGTCCTCTGGCCCGAGTGCAGCGCCGACGGCCTTGCCATCGTCGGAGCCATTGCCGGCTCCGACTGTACGGCCATCGAGTTTGCCAGCGAGCACGCCCACGTCGCTGCCGACGAGCACGCCCTCGTCTGGCCCGACGAGCGCGCCGTCTTCTGGCCCTAGCGCGGTGCCGACTGCCTCGCCGAGCTCAATGCAGAGTGGTGCCCCGTCCTCTGGCCCGAGTGCAGCACCGACGGCCTTGCCATTGTCGGTGCCATCGCCGGCTCCGACTGTAAGTCCATCGAGTTTGCCAGCGAGCACGCCCACGTCGCTGCCGACGAGCACGCCCTCGTCTGGCCCGACGAGCGCGCCGTCTTCTGGCCCTAGCGCGGCGCCGACTGCCTCGCCGAGCTCAATGCCGAGTGGTGCCCCGTCCGCGGGCCCGAGTGCAGCGCCGACGGCCTTGCCATCGTCGGTGCCATTGCCGGCTCCGACTGTACGCCCGTCGAGTTTGCCAGCTAGCACGCCCACGTCGCTGCCGACGAGCACGCCCTCGTCTGGCCCGACGAGCGCGCCGTCTTCTGGCCCTAGCGCGGCGCCGACTGCCTCGCCGAGCTCAATGCCGAGTGGTGCCCCGTCCTCTGGCCCGAGTGCAGCGCCGACGGCCTTGCCATCGTCGGTGCCATTGCCGGCTCCGACTGTACGGCCATCGAGTTTGCCAGCGAGCACGCCCACGTCGCTGCCGACGAGCACGCCCTCGTCTGGCCCGACGAGCACGCCGTCTTCTGGCCCTAGCGCGGTGCCGACTGCCTTGCCCTCGATTGTTCCAACGCGAGCTCCAAGTCTTAGTCCTTCGGAGTTGCCTGTTGGTACACCAACTGCTTTGCCGACGAGTAGTCCGACAGTTTCCCCATCCGTTTTCCCATCCCCAGGGCCGAGTGCGCTGCCGACGGTGTCACCATCTTATTCTTCGTCACCCGCTCCCACTGCCTGTCCTTCAAACTTGCCTCTCAGCACGCCTACATCACTACCAACAATGTGTCCAACTTCTTTACCAGTTACTGCCCCATCTTTTCTACCGAGCTTAGCGCCATCAACGTCTCCAACCTCGGCTTCTTCGCCAGCTCCGAGTGTCAGCCCATCTAGTCATCCTACAATCACGTCGACAGCCCTGCCGACAATCATCCCCTCGGCCAACCCAACAAGTGCACCGACCTCTAGACCTAGTTTGATGCCAACTGCCATGCCGACAACATTTTGCATCGATCTCGGTGGGTTGATCGCCTACTTCCCGTTCGAGGACGGTCTCGCCGTCGATTACACTGGCAACGGCCAGACTTGCGTGGTCCGAGGTGCGACAGAAACGACCGATCGGCTCGGCGACTCCGCCGGCGCGCTTCTCTTCAACGGCTCGAGCAACGTGTTCTGCGACGACGCCGCGATCGGCGGGGCCGAACCTCGGACTTATTGTGCTTGGGCTCGCGCGGACGACTCCTCGGACGACGAGCCATGGTACGCGCTCTTTCATTCAGGAGACAAAGTTGCTGGAGGCGCCGATACGTGCTCGAGGTTCGAGCTGCAGTTCAGCGACGACGATGGAAGCTTATCTTGGGTTGGCAGTGGAGCTTCCAGCTGTGACGAGCAATTCTCAGAGCCTTCGGAGAGAGTGTCGAATCCCAGCGACTGGCATTTCCTGTGCGTGCGCTTCGATGGGGTTGACGTGTCTATCCATGCCGACGGCGACTTGCTGGTGACGTACACGCCCCCGGAAGATGTCGCGACGGGCTCCGACCTTGACTTCATAATCGGGCACGTCGAGGACGTGCCAAGCACGGACGCGCTGGGATGGGTTGGTGCGATCGACGACGTCATGATCTTTGACACGGCGCTCTCGACAGCAGAAATCGACGAGCTCTACAAGCTGACCGAGTCGGATCGCTTCAGTGCCAGGCTCGCTAAATGCAGACCAAGTCCGGCGCCGACCTCGGTGCCGTCACCAAAGCCGACGGGTGATCCCTCGAGCAGTCCTACGTTCGTTCCTACGCGAGTGCCATCGCCAGCACCGAGCTCTGTGCCATCATTTTCGCCAACGACGTTTTGCATCGATCTCGGTGGCTTGGTCGCCTACTTCCCGTTCGAGGACGGTCTCGCCGTCGACTACACTGGCAACGGCCAGACTTGCGTGGTCCGAGGTGCGACAGAAACGACCGATCGGCTCGGCGACTCCGCCGGCGCGCTTCTCTTCAACGGCTCGAGCAACGTGTTCTGCGACGACGCCGCGATCGGCGGGGCCGAACCTCGGACGTATTGCGCTTGGGCTCGCGCGGACGACTCCTCGGACGACGAGCCATGGTACGCGCTCTTCCATACTGGAGACGAAGTTGCTGGAGGCGCCGATACGTGCTCGAGGTTCGAGCTGCAGTTCAGCGACGACGATGGAAGCTTATCTTGGGTTGGCAGTGGAGCTTCCAGCTGTGACGAGCAATTCTCAGGGCCTTCGGAGAGAGTGTCGAATCCCAGCGACTGGCATTTCCTGTGCGTGCGCTTCGACGGGGTTGACGTGTCTATCCATGCCGACGGCGACTTGCTGGTGACGTACACCCCCCCTGAAGATGTCGCGACGGGCTCCGACCTTGACTTCATCATCGGGCACGTCGAGGACGTGCCAAGCAGCGACGCGCTGGGATGGGTTGGTGCGATCGACGACGTCATGATCTTTGACACGGCGCTCTCGACAGCAGAAATCGACGAGCTCTACAAGCTGACCGAGTCGGATCGCTTCAGTGCCAGGCTCGCTAAATGCAGACCAAGTCCGGCGCCGACCTCGGTGCCGTCAACAAAGCCGACGGGTGATCCCTCGAGCAGTCCTACGTTCGTTCCTACGCGAGTGCCATCGCCAGCACCGAGCTCTGTGCCATCATTTTCGCCAACGACGTTTTGCATCGATCTCGGTGGCTTGGTCGCCTACTTCCCGTTCGAGGACGGTCTCGCCGTCGACTACACTGGCAACGGCCAGACTTGCGTGGTCCGAGGTGCGACAGAAACGACCGATCGGCTCGGCGACTCCGCCGGCGCGCTTCTCTTCAACGGCTCGAGCAACGTGTTCTGCGACGACGCCGCGATCGGCGGGGCCGAACCTCGGACGTATTGCGCTTGGGCTCGCGCGGACGACTCCTCGGACGACGAGCCATGGTACGCGCTCTTCCATACTGGAGACGAAGTTGCTGGAGGCGCCGATACGTGCTCGAGGTTCGAGCTGCAGTTCAGCGACGACGATGGAAGCTTATCTTGGGTTGGCAGTGGAGCTTCCAGCTGTGACGAGCAATTCTCAGGGCCTTCGGAGAGAGTGTCGAATCCCAGCGACTGGCATTTCCTGTGCGTGCGCTTCGACGGGGTTGACGTGTCTATCCACGCCGACGGCGACTTGCTGGTGACGTACACGCCCCCGAAGATGTCGCGACGGGCTCCGACCTTGACTTCATCATCGGGCACGTCGAGGACGTGCCAAGCAGCGACGCGCTGGGATGGGTTGGTGCGATCGACGACGTCATGATCTTTGACACGGCGCTCTCGACAGCAGAAATCGACGAGCTCTACAAGCTGACCGAGTCGGATCGCTTCAGTGCCAGGCTCGCTAAATGCAGACCAAGTCCGGCGCCGACCTCGGTGCCGTCACCAAAGCCGACGGGTGATCCCTCGAGCAGTCCTACGTTCGTTCCTACGCGAGTGCCATCGCCAGCACCGAGCTCTGTGCCATCATTTTCGCCAACGACGTTTTGCATCGATCTCGGTGGCTTGGTCGCCTACTTCCCGTTCGAGGACGGTCTCGCCGTCGACTACACTGGCAACGGCCAGACTTGCGTGGTCCGAGGTGCGACAGAAACGACCGATCGGCTCGGCGACTCCGCCGGCGCGCTTCTCTTCAACGGCTCGAGCAACGTGTTCTGCGACGACGCCGCGATCGGCGGGGCCGAACCTCGGACGTATTGCGCTTGGGCTCGCGCGGACGACTCCTCGGACGACGAGCCATGGTACGCGCTCTTCCATACTGGAGACGAAGTTGCTGGAGGCGCCGATACGTGCTCGAGGTTCGAGGTGCAGTTCAGCGACGACGATGGAAGCTTATCTTGGGTTGGCAGTGGAGCTTCCAGCTGTGACGAGCAATTCTCAGGGCCTTCGGAGCGAGTGTCGAATCCCAGCGACTGGCATTTCCTGTGCGTGCGCTTCGACGGGGTTGACGTGTCTATCCATGCCGACGGCGACTTGCTGGTGACGTACACGCCCCCGGAAGATGTCGCGACGGGCTCCGACCTTGACTTCATCATTGGGCACGTCGAGGACGTACCTAGCACCGACGCGCTGGGATGGGTTGGTGCGATCGACGACGTCATGATCTTTGACACGGCGCTCTCGACAGCAGAAATCGACGAGCTCTACAAGCTGACCGAGTCGGATCGCTTCAGTGCCAGGCTCGCTAAATGCAGACCAAGTCCGGCGCCGACCTCGGTGCCGTCACCAAAGCCAACCTCCGTGCCATCACCAATCCCGACGGGTGATCCCTCGAGCAGTCCTACGTTCGTTCCTACGCGAGTGCCATCGCCAGCACCGAGCTCTGTGCCATCATTTTCGCCAACGACGTTTTGCATCGATCTCGGTGGCTTGGTCGCCTACTTCCCGTTCGAGGACGGTCTCGCCGTCGACTACACTGGCAACGGCCAGACTTGCGTGGTCCGAGGTGCGACAGAAACGACCGATCGGCTCGGCGACTCCGCCGGCGCGCTTCTCTTCAACGGCTCGAGCAACGTGTTCTGCGACGACGCCGCGATCGGCGGGGCCGAACCTCGGACGTATTGCGCTTGGGCTCGCGCGGACGACTCCTCGGACGACGAGCCATGGTACGCGCTCTTCCATACTGGAGACGAAGTTGCTGGAGGCGCCGATACGTGCTCGAGGTTCGAGCTGCAGTTCAGCGACGACGATGGAAGCTTATCTTGGGTTGGCAGTGGAGCTTCCAGCTGTGACGAGCAATTCTCAGGGCCTTCGGAGCGAGTGTCGAATCCCAGCGACTGGCATTTCCTGTGCGTGCGCTTCGACGGGGTTGACGTGTCTATCCATGCCGACGGCGACTTGCTGGTGACGTACACGCCCCCGGAAGATGTCGCGACGGGCTCCGACCTTGACTTCATCATTGGGCACGTCGAGGACGTACCTAGCACCGACGCGCTGGGATGGGTTGGTGCGATCGACGACGTCATGATCTTTGACACGGCGCTCTCGACAGCAGAAATCGACGAGCTCTACAAGCTGACCGAGTCGGATCGCTTCAGTGCCAGGCTCGCTAAATGCAGACCAAGTCCGGCGCCGACCTCGGTGCCGTCACCAAAGCCAACCTCCGTGCCATCACCAATTCCGACGGGTGATCCCTCGAGCAGCCCTACGTTCGTTCCTACGCGAGTGCCATCGCCAGCACCGAGCTCTGTGCCATCATTTTCGCCAACGACGTTTTGCATCGATCTCGGTGGGTTGGTCGCCTACTTCCCGTTCGAGGGCGGTCTCGCCGTCGACTACACTGGCAACGGCCAGACTTGCGTGGTCCGAGGTGCGACAGAAACGACCGATCGGCTCGGCGACTCCGCCGGCGCGCTTCTCTTCAACGGCTCGAGCAACGTGTTCTGCGACGACGCCGCGATCGGCGGGGCAGAACCTCGGACGTATTGTGCTTGGGCTCGCGCGGACGACTCCTCGGACGACGAGCCATGGTACGCGCTCTTCCATACTGGAGACAAAGTTGCTGGAGGCAACGATACGTGCTCGAGGTTCGAGCTGCAGTTCAGCGACGACGATGGAAGCTTATCTTGGGTTGGCAGTGGAGCTTCCAGCTGTGACGAGCAATTCTCAGGGCCTTCGGAGAGAGTGTCGAATCCCAGCGACTGGCATTTCCTGTGCGTGCGCTTCGACGGGGTTGACGTGTCTATCCATGCCGACGGCGACTTGCTGGTGACGTACACCCCCCCGGAAGATGTCGCGACGGGCTCCGACCTTGACTTCATCATCGGGCACGTCGAGGACGTGCCAAGCAGCGACGCGCTGGGATGGGTTGGTGCGATCGACGACGTCATGATCTTTGACACGGCGCTCTCGACACCAGAAATCGACGAGCTCTACAAGCTGATCGAGTCGGATCGCTTCAGTGCCAGGCTCGCTAAATGCAGACCAAGTCCGGCGCCGACCTCGGTGCCGTCACCAAAGCCGACGGGTGATCCCTCGAGCAGTCCTACGTTCGTTCCTACGCGAGTGCCATCGCCAGCACCGAGCTCTGTGCCATCATTTTCGCCAACGACGTTTTGCATCGATCTCGGTGGCTTGGTCGCCTACTTCCCGTTCGAGGACGGTCTCGCCGTCGACTACACTGGCAACGGCCAGACTTGCGTGGTCCGAGGTGCGACAGAAACGACCGATCGGATAGGCGACTCCGCCGGCGCGCTTCTCTTCAACGGCTCGAGCAACGTGTTCTGCGACGACGCCGCGATCGGCGGGGCCGAACCTCGGACGTATTGCGCTTGGGCTCGCGCGGACGACTCCTCGGACGACGAGCCATGGTACGCGCTCTTCCATACTGGAGACGAAGTTGCTGGAGGCGCCGATACGTGCTCGAGGTTCGAGCTGCAGTTCAGCGACGACGATGGAAGCTTATCTTGGGTTGGCAGTGGAGCTTCCAGCTGTGACGAGCAATTCTCAGGGCCTTCGGAGAGAGTGTCGAATCCCAGCGACTGGCATTTCCTGTGCGTGCGCTTCGACGGGGTTGACGTGTCTATCCACGCCGACGGCGACTTGCTGGTGACGTACACGCCTTCGGAAGATGTCGCGACGGGCTCCGACCTTGACTTCATCATCGGGCACGTCGAGGACGTGCCAAGCAGCGACGCGCTGGGATGGGTTGGTGCGATCGACGACGTCATGATCTTTGACACGGCGCTCTCGACACCAGAAATCGACGAGCTCTACAAGCTGATCGAGTCGGATCGCTTCAGTGCCAGGCTCGCGAAATGCAGGCCAAGTCCGGCGCCGACCTCGGTGCCATCACCGATGCCTACTAGTGGTCCTGTCAGCGCGCCGACTGCACAGCCAACAAGCACCCCTTTGGCCGGCCCTACAAGTGCACCATCGCAAGGACCGCTTGCGGCACCGACAGCCGTGCCAAGCTCGGCGCCAGTGCCCGAACCGACTGTCAGTCCCTCGGGTTGCCTGTAAGCGCGCCGACGCCACAGCCAACGAGCACTTCCTTACAAGTGCACCATCGCAAGGACGCTTGCGGCACCGACAGCCGTGCCAAGCTCGGCGCCAGTGCCCGAACCGACTGTCAGTCCCTCTGGTTTGCCTGTAAGCGCGCCGACGCCGCAGCCAACGAGCACTCCTTTCGCCGGCCCTACAGCCGTGCCAAGCTCGGCGCCAGTGCCCGATCCGACTGTCAGTCCCTCTGGTTTGCCTGTAAGCGCGCCGACGCCGCAGCCAACGAGCGTCCCTCTTGCCGGCCCTACAGCCGTGCCAAGCTCGGCGCCAGTGCCCGAACCGACTGTCAGTCCCTCTGGTTTGCCTGTAAGCGCGCCGACGCCGCAGCCAACGAGCGTCCCTCTTGCCGGCCCTACAGCCGTGCCAAGCTCGGCGCCAGTGCCCGAACCGACTGTCAGTCCCTCTGGTTTGCCTGTAAGCGCGCCGACGCCGCAGCCAACGAGCGTCCTTTGCCGGCCCTACAGCCGTGCCAAGCTCGGCGCCAGTGCCCGAACCGACTGTCAGTCCCTCTGGTTTGCCTGTAAGCGCGCCGACGCCGCAGCCAACGAGCGTCCCTTTTGCCGGCCCTACAGCCGTGCCAAGCTCGGCGCCAGTGCCAACCGACTGTCAGTCCCTCTGGTTTGCCTGTAAGCGCGCCGACGCCGCAGCCAACGAGCACTCCTTTGGCCGGCCCTACAGCCGTTGCCAACAGCCGTGCCAAGCTCGGCGCCAGTGCCAGAACCGACTGTCAGTCCCTCTGGTTTGCCTGTCACCGCGCCGACGCCGCAGCCAACGCGCGGTCCTCTCGCCGGCCCTACAGCCGTGCCAAGCTCGGCGCCAGTGCCAGAACCGACTGTCAGTCCCTCTGGTTTGCCTGTCAGCGCGCCGACGCCACAGCCAACGAGCAGTCCTTTGGCCGCCCCTACAGCCGTGCCAAGCTCGGCGCCAGTGCCCGAACCGACTGTCAGTCCCTCTGGTTTGCCTGTAAGCGCGCCGACGCCGCAGCCAACGAGCAGTCCTTTGGCCGGCCCTACAAGTGCACCATCGCACCGCTCGGCAGCCGTGCCAAGCTCGGCGCCAGTGCCAGAACCGACTGTCAGTCCCTCTGTTTTGCCTGTCAGCGCGCCGACGCCACAGCCAACGAGCACCCTTGGCCGGCCCTACAAGTTGGACCGGCGACACCGACAGCCGTGCCAAGCTCGGCGCCAGTGCCCGAACCGACTGTCAGTCCCTCTGGTTTGCCTGTCAGCGCGCCGACGCCACAGCCAACGAGCACCCCTCTTGGCCGGCCCTACAAGTGCACCATACCGAGGACCGCTCGCAACACCGAGTGCCGCGCCAAGCTTGTCGGCTCCGACCCTCGATGGAGTGTGCCCGCCGAATGCGACGACTTACGCCGCGAGGAACGATGTACACCAAGCTGGCCGGCCCTACAGCCGTGCCATCACTCGGGACGACGCAGACATCCGACTGTCAGTCCCTCAGGTTTGCCTGTCAGCGCGCCGACGCCGCAGCCAACGAGCACTCCTTTCGCCGGCCCTACAGCCGTGCCAAGCTCGGCGCCAGTGCCAGATCCGACTGTCAGTCCCTCTGGTTTGCCTGTAAGCGCGCCAACGCCGCAGCCAACGAGCGTCCCTCTTGCCGGCCCTACAGCCGTGCCAAGCTCGGCGCCAGTGCCCGACACTTGGAACCTGTGGTTTGGGGTCAGAACGCGCCGACGCCACAGCCAACGAGCACCCCCTTGGCCGGCCCTACAAGTGCACCATCGCAAGGACCGCTCGCGACACCGACCGCCGTGCCAAGCTCGGCGCCAGTGCCAGAACCGACTGTCAGTCCCTCTGGTTTGCCTGTGAGCGCGCCGACGCCGCAGCCAACGAGCACCCCCTTGGCCGGCCCTACAAGTGCACCATCGCAAGGACCGCTCGCCGCACCGACCGCCGTGCCAAGCTCGGCGCCAGTGCCAGAACCGACTGTCAGTCCCTCTGGTTTGCCTGTCAGCGCGCCGACGCCACAGCCAACGAGCACCCCCTTGGCCGGCCCTACAAGTGCACCATCTCAAGGACCGCTCGCGGCACCGACCGCCGTGCCAAGCTCGGCGCCAGCACCAGAACCCACTGTCAGTCCCTCTGGTTTGCCTGTGAGCGCGCCGACGCCGCAGCCAACGAGCACCCCCTTGGCCGGCCCTACAAGTGCACCATCGCAAGGACCGCTCGCGACACCGACCGCCGTGCCAAGCTCGGCGCCAGTGCCAGAACCCACTGTCAGTCCCTCTGGTTTGCCTGTGAGCGCGCCGACGCCGCAGCCAACGAGCACCCCCTTGGCCGGCCCTACAAGTGCACCATCGCAAGGACCGCTCGCAACACCGACGCCGTGCCAAGCTCGGCGCCAGCACCAGAACCCACTGTCAGTCCCTCTGGTTGCCTGTGAGCGCGCCGACGCCACAGCCAACGAGCACCCCTTGGCCGGCCTACAAGTGCACCATCGCAAGGACCGCTCGCGACACCGACCGCCGTGCCAAGCTCGCGCCAGTGCCAGAACCGACTGTCAGTCCCTCTGGTTTGCCTGTGAGCGCGCCGACGCCACAGCCAACGAGCACCCCCTTGGCCGGCCCTACAAGTGCACCATCGCAAGGACCGCTCGCAACACCGACCGCCGCGCCAAGCTTGTCGGCTCCGACCACTCTCGATGGAGTGTGCCCGCCGAATGGCACGACTTATGCTTGCGAGGAGAACGATGTGTACAGCAAGCTGATCACCAAATTTCGTCAGTACACGCTCATCACGCGGGACGACGCAGACATCGCGGCGAAGACTATCTACGGACCCATCGTCATCGGTGGTAACCTGACGCGAAAGGATGATGACGCCAGTATCGAGGTTGCATCGAATTTTCGAGACCGAGGACCGAGCTACGTGAACGACGGGACTCCCGCTCGATAACGTGCGGTTTCAGAGCGGCGTGAATACGTCCTTTCTCCCGGGTTGGTTCAAAAGCTGGGAAGATATAGAGGCGCTCGCGCTCTCGATCGAACCATCCGAGAACGTGTACGTGGTCACGCAACAGGCGGGCGACACTTGGAACCTGTTCGACTTTGGGGATCAGAACTCTCAGGGCGCGAACAACGGTAAAACGCTGGTCGTTTTCCTCGGAACCGCGGACGTTCTCCTTACCGACGGCGGAGGTCGACAGTTTGGACCATCCGT